>JABMIG010000001.1:1559993-1776069 GCA_013187285.1 Cyclotella cryptica | reverse complement strand
GAGAAGAGAGTGAAAAGGTGGAGTGAGTGAGAGACCCTCCACTTTGTCGGCTCTATCGGAGGGTTCAGGCGAGTGGTGAGGATGTCATGAACCTTTGTGGGCTTTCGACGGTAGACGGTGATGCTGCCATAGTAGATATGGCAACAGACATGGCATCGTCACTGTCAACAAAAGAACTCAACAACCAATCAATAGTAATGGGGCACAAAGGGATGAAGAAAAGAGGTTGAGGGAGCAAGATCATCCACTTGAACGGCTCTAGCAGAGGGTTACTTGATGGTGTTGGCTGTGGGCGGATTCGGCCAGTAAAGCCATGTCGGACATGGCACCAACAGCTTTACACAACAATAAACCAATTTTAGCTGGGAAAAACGGCAAAACCGGGGCACAAAACATCTAAGAAAAGACGTGGAGGGAGCGAGATCCTCCACTCAGACGGCTCTATCAGTGGGTTCCTTTGATGGTGTGAGATGTGGGTGTCTTCGGAGGGTGACGTGATGTCGAGCTGGGCAAAACCGCAAAACCAGGGTGCGAAAGAACAAAGAGCAGAGGTGGAGAGAGCAAGTTATTTCTAGTCAATTGCAGTCATTTGCACTTTCATAGTAATAATAGGTACTAGAATAAATTAGAAATAGCATTGTGTTCATAGCAGGGTAGTATCTTTTTGGATAGGTTAGGGTTACTTGTATAAATAAGAACGGAGGGATCCACATTGTAAAATAAATGTATTCCTTCCGGAGCAAAAACAAATTCATTTTAAAATTTATTGTAAATAAGAATCAGCCTAAGTTAATCATGATTTTGACCATTAATTCACATGGAATGTCTCCTGTTCCAACTTGGACACAACACAATAAAAAGCCAGTGTCCATTCATCCCTTAGCACCTCTTGTACATATTCTCTAACCTGTGAACCCTTAATCAAAGTGAAATCTTCCACCTTTGCTCCATTCCCCACTATATGTGCCAATGTAAATCAACATGCTGCATGAGACACTTGAAATGATACCTACAGCCTCCTACCACCTACTCGCAGCACCACTTGTATTAATCACCAACAAAAACATTAAGACATCACCTTTCACTCCCCCTTTCCATATTGTCAATGATGCATGGTGCAAAGATGGTACAATCTCCCCTACGCCATTTTGTTCACTTCTCAGTTTGGAAAACTAACTTTTCCTCACTTCCAAGCTTTGATCATGCCTTCATTGTAAAATACCAACAAACAACTTGCCACCCAAAATACACGAATCTTCCCAAAAGTTATGAGCCGTGGCATACGTCAACAGTTCTGGTTGCACCTCATTCCAAACCACCAATGCAAAATTTCACAACGAGACTTTCCATGATTCTAAGGGGATTGCACACTTGATGAATATTGTACACAAATGGAATGTCGCATGTGTCGTTCATACTGCATCCCCATTCATCCTGAAGAATGTGGTATCATTCCTTCTTGCCAACATGCATCCCTATTGGTCCCATATGAGCACAGGGTGGTCTGTCTGAGTGAGATCACGTAAAGAAAAGAGTGAATGAAGTGTGAAACACAAGATCGGGATTATCGTGTGATGATGATGTGCACACGGACAAGTTGTTGTTTGGTTGTGTGCTGTGTCTGCACAAGATGATGGGTGTACTTATTGGTATCATTTTTTTCTACCACAAAATTAATTTTATTACGAAATTTTGAAGTAGGCTTACACAAAATGACCATACATACTCAGTCCATATGACAATATTTTTTGCAGACATGTGGTGTATAATAAATAAAAATTGTATCATACCGTAGTATTGTACTGTTGTGTCGCATTGGCATTGGCCCAAGTAAAAAACATACCAGATTCGACGTAACATAAAAATTAAATCACGACACTACTCTTCCACTCCATGACAATGTCTTCCACCGCCACAGCATCACCTCAATCATGACGAATACCTTTGCAACACCAGTTCTGCCATGATCGCCCTCACCGCATCATTACCCAGGACCATCCTGCCGCTTGGTTCAATCAGATTCGCTACATTTCCAGAGAAATTGCACCATTTCTACCATGCAATTTTTGCTACACGGCGACCATCATGACCTGGAGAGGGAAAGATGGGAATTTATTGATTGTAAGTTTTGTTTTACAGTGACTATTCCCTGATTTTAATAACTTAATCATCAATTCATGGGGGTGTTCATTGGTGTTCATTTTTGTTTATCCTGGGTGCGCTACTTGGTAAGCTTTTTGTGGTGTTATGTCAGGTGACAGATGAAGTTAAAATTCAACAATCAGCCAGAATGTCATAGAGTGTGCAGAGTCTGAGCCTAGAATGGACAGCTCTAACTGTGGTAGATATGGTGGTTGTGGTGGGAAAGACAGATTGCATGAGCGATGGGATTTGTCGTCCAGTACATTTGATAAACTGTTGTTTTTGTGGTTTGTAGAAGGTCAAAGAGAACTCGACACAGATGAAAACATGAAAGTGTTGACAATCAACAAAATTCGACAGATGATCTTTCAGCTAAGGCTAGGTTTTGTAAGGGCTCACTGATGGTGCAGCAGGGATATCATTTAATATTTGAGCGTGAGAAAATTAAGTTTGTGGATTTTAATTCATACCTAATGAGTCATTAATTTAATTATTTTTACTTTGACTTATTACAATGGCTTGGGTAATTAACCATCCTATACCATGCAACCAAAGTGAACGAGAATTATGAACCATCCATTGGATTCATTGTTGAATTGTGAGTCAAAAACACATCGGCAGCTGCATTTGATCAGACAACCTTTCCTGGATGATTGTTGCATGATTGACATCTGACTTCGAACTCCTCTTCTGCCTACCCCCAGCATCTGTTATTGTATCTGCCCATTGCACTTGAGAATTACAGTGTACCAGCATGGCAGGTATTGGTTTGTTAATTGAGGGTGGAGAAACCAATGGCAGTACCAAGGTGAGAACTTCATCCACCTGCTTGGTGAATTTTGCAACTCGGAGCTGCATCAACAGTCAACAACAATAATCACTTGCTATATTGTCTTCTTGAATGAACAAACCATTCATCATCCTTGAGTGGGAAGTCTATTTGCTTCATGAAATGGAAAAGTTCCCACAGATGATCATGAATGATAAAAGCATCGCCGTAAAGGAAAGGAAAATGTTACGGAGCAATCTCTCCCTAAACAAAACTATTGAACTATATCTATGCAACTTTAAATGCATACACCCAAATCCACTCGTTTTCATCCAAAACCTCTCCTCTTGTATTTGTGAATTTCTGTGAGTCTCAAAACAGGTGGCACAGCAAGAAACCACATTTAGTACCGTATGGTACGATGCACTCTTGTACAACACCACCATACAACTCTCCATCCCGATTACATACAGAAAAAGCTTGACAAAAACCATGTATTTTTTGAGGACAATTGTCTTTTTCTCACATTGCATTATTAGGTAGTCCTAATAACTGATAAGTATACTTTACTGTCTAAGTTACCACATTAATACTTGACAACAGGAAATTGTCCCAGATAATGTCAGTTAGAGACCTAGCCACAATTGTCGTCCCAATGACGCCTCTCCAACATCAAATGGCAAACCAAGGATGTCATTTCATGGCTTCCCTTGGAATGTACTCACTGGTTGCTAGCAAACCAAACATATTCCAAGCAGTTAGCAACCAGGAAATTACTTTTGCAGGTCTGACTGTGATTTCAGTAGCAAACGGCACCACTTTAGTCAATTCAACTCCGTGCTGTTATGCATTTCATCCAGAAGAGTTGCTTTTATATTGCAAGTTAGTCTTTTGAGGGAGTCCAAAGAGATGGCCACCTGCATGGTGCTGGACCTTCTTTTACCTTGATATGCAACAAAGAAACATTATTTGTCACCAAGCTTCTTAGATATTTTCCCAATATTCTTCCAAGCAATACAACAAACAGTAAACCAAGACAAAATAAGACACAATGTTGATGGAAGAATTGTTGAAATCAAAAGTCTAAACTTTCTGACATTTGATTTATTTGGTTTCATATATTGCTTGATTGTCAGAATTTGTCGACCGCTTTCAGAACCAGATGGAGATTATGCAGGTGCTCCAAGAAAAGAAAGATATGCCCAAACACAACAAGCATTCTACATGGGGTGCAAAAAGTGCCATAGTAGTAACGTTGAAACAGTGCTTTTGCCAAATGGAATTAGTACTGTATTTGGTTCTGTCTCTGCCCACCTTCATGACGCAGCTAGTGTTCTTAATATGAAGAAACTAAATAGATTTACTCTACAAGAATACACATGTATAGCATATTGCTTCTTTGACCAATTCTGATACAAATTCAGCTACATGTACTATTCCCTTTTGAGAGTACAAAGTACATCCTAAGGTACATTGTCACATGGGAATCAACATGTTTTCTATGGGAAATCACAAAGGAGTACAAAGTACATTTATGTTCTTTTGGACGTTCTCTGTACGTCGATTGTACTGTGTACTTTTTATCACCGTTGAAAATTTGGAGATGTGCGTCAAAACAATGCACGAAAACATGATTTAAATACATAGTGTTAGGAATTGAATAATTTTGTCTGCTGCAGATAACTCACCTTTCTGGCAACCCCACCCACAATGCCTTCAAATACTGTTTAAAATACCTAATTCTTATTGAAAGTTTGCTGTTTTCATTTTCAATGTAAATTTCCCTAATCCTTTGGTGCAAAATTTTAGTATGTACTTTATCCTATGTTTTAAACTGCAAAAATGCATGAATGCATTCTTTTTTTGACAAGAAGGTGAGCACAATCCGTGAACGATCAACGATAGAGTGACGCGTAATAAAAATTTGTCACAAATGCACTGTGACATTGACGCGTTGATTCAACGCACTTGCAAAACGAATTAACTAGCTCTCTCTACATTGAACGAACGTTGGACGAACACCGGACGAACATTGGACGAATGGCTGAAGAATGTCTGACGAACGTTGGACGAACGTCAGAAGAACGTTGGACGAACGTCTGACGAACGTCGGACGAACATAGGACGAACGTTGGACGAACATAGGACGAACGTCTAACGAACATCGGACGAACATCGGACGAATTACAAACTGACCAACTGACGACTTCTGACGAAAGGCCTATCCAGGCCTATCGCCAAAAGTGGATCCACGTGGAAATATCTTCCAAACATGCCTGTCTTGCAGCAAGACAGGCAATTTTAGACTTTGGCGATAAGTATCGCCAGAAGGAGTCGTCAGATGTCGTCAAGAGATTTTGACGGTCGCCAACGGGTCATCACTAAAGTCGTCCAGGGGTCGCCACTAAAGTCGCCAGGGGTCGTCAGGGTCGTTTTTTGGTCGTCACTTGGGTCGCCAGGGGTCGTCAGGTGGAGTCACATGGGTCGCCAAAGAAGATCTCTTGGGTCGTCAGTTAGGGTCGCTTTGTCGTCATGGTCGTCACCAAGTCGTACTGTTCGTCCACTTTCTCTCACGCACGGGATGATCAGAGACGTAGATATTTGTGAAAGGTCGTGGAAGTCGTCAAGTGGGTCGCCAGAGTCGCCAGAAGGGTCGCCACAAGGGAATCAATTAGTCGTGACAAGGGTCGCCAAAGGTCGCCACATAAAGTCGTCAGGGTCGCCAAAAGTCTTCACCAAAAGTCGCCAGGTCGCCAAAAGGTCGCCACCAAAAGTCGCCAGGGTCGCCAGATGGTCGTGGAAAGTCGCCAGTTGAGTAAAAAAATGCAAAAGTCGTCACTTGTCGCCAGTTTGGCTCGCCAAAACTTCCACGTGGCAAAGTTGCCTGTCTTGCTGGGTAGGTTTTTTAAATTTTCTCCGGCGGGCGGTCACTCTGGTGCCGTAAATGCCGGTTTCTATGTACCGCGGGACTAGAAGTCCCAACGGGCTAAACCCATTGACATTTGTGTTTTTCCGATGTTTACTCCACTCTAACTGAACTAAAACCCTCATGGGTAGTTTCGCCTTGTCATCAGTAACACGCCCATATGTAGCGCTCCCCGTGACTCCCCGATTGTTGCCGAGAAACCTCCGATGCCATTTGAAGTCACTATTATACACATCTCGGGCACATGGTGGAGGGGTGGACAGCACGGATGAGCAAGGGCAGGAGGGGCACAATATGGTACAATAGGCCTACCTCGGAGTAAATAGGGTAACTTTCAAGATACCAATAATTTTTCACCGTGTTAAAAACGCTAACTTCACACTTTTATTATAAGTACAAGTCAAATGTATCTTTTGACATTTGCGGTCCTTATAATCCGGCATATACTGTAGATAGACTGAAAAATGACTACCGTATATACCGGAGCATAAGAACCACAAAATGTGCGGTCATTCCGAAATGATACCTTTTGTGGTTCTTATACCCCGAATGAAGCTAGCAGTCCTCACGCGATGGAAAAAAATGTATCTCTTGTTTTAATTTTTTTTACCTCTATTACCCTACCCGAAGGGTACCGTACACAGCACATCACACACAACACAACGAACAATCGCCAGCATCACGTGCATCACCTCACCATGGTGACGGGTAGTGAGTTTTCGGTCATAATTCAATAACTCGGCGAATATTTGAACGCACGGGGAACTACATATATGGGGAAATTGGTGTTGACGAGGAGAATCTAAAGACGACAGCTTTAGAACAAACAGAGTGTGTTAATTGGCCGAAAAAAACAAATGTTCACCAAAATCGGTCATTTTGCAGTGGTGGTTCTTATACCCCGGTGGTTCTTATGCTCCGGTATATACGGTAGAATTTGATCACGGCGGCCAGACAATCTTACCTGGGTAGTAGAACCTTACTTACTTACAAGCACATAGTTAGATCGTAAAGTACATAGTTCCATTACTAGCAGATGCTGCAAGATTTTTTTGCAGTAGATGGCATCATGTCTTTGCTGTGGCTTTATGACTTTGTCGTAGCTTTGTGGCTTCATCATGGCTTCATCGTGGTGTCGTGGCTTTGTCGTAGATTCATTGGGCATCATTGTTGGTTCGTCACGGTTTCATAGTGGCTGTGTGGTGGTTTCATTGTGGCTTTGTGTTGGATGCAGGTGTGGCAGTGGCTTTGTTGTGGTGTTGCTCTTGGTTTCCTTGTGAGGCTTTGGTTGTGGCTTCATTGTGGCTACGTTGTAGTGTTATTGTCATGCTGTTGTGATTTTGTGGTGTTTGTCATGTCCTCGGCATCGTTGTCCTTGCTTTCTTAGTTTCACATGCCCGCTGCGTCTGCGTCCAAAAATTGTTGAAAAAGACATCATCCAGGACATGTCCTGGACATCTCATGTTTTTAGTGTTTTCAAATGAGGACACAGGACATTCAATTTTT
The DNA here is from genome assembly GCA_013187285.1 of Cyclotella cryptica. Classification (NCBI taxonomy): domain Eukaryota; phylum Bacillariophyta; class Thalassiosirophyceae; order Thalassiosirales; family Thalassiosiraceae; genus Cyclotella; species Cyclotella cryptica. Next base: position 1,768,726 of record JABMIG010000001.1, on the reverse strand, counting down.
GACACAGAGGACATGACAGGACATGAGAGGACATGGAGTGTTTACTTCATTTAAGGTTCATTTTTGATACTTTATGGTGAACTATACCATGAGTGGTGGCTGTTGCATGCATATTACATTCATTTAAGTGCAATCCATAAGGCTTGCGGTACAAAAATACTTAAGATACCTTGGCATCTGCCTAGATACTGTTATGTAATGTATGGGACTCTCAAATTTCTGAGGACACGGGGCGGACATGGAACACAACACCGACATAGTCCTTGTGTCCACAAAAAAACCATGTCCTGGAGAAATTAAGGACACAGGACACGTCCAAGGACACATCCAGGACATGTCCAGGACATGTGAAACTAAGCTAGCTTTACTGTCATCATTATGGGACGGTCTTTATTGTTATTGTTTGTTTTGATTGTTGTTGTGGTGGCATGGTGTCGCAATTCTGTTGTGAAAGCAGCTTCTTTTAGTCTATTTTCATTGATCATCTGATATTGGACTCATAAAAAGTTTGAATCCTTTTTTCTACTTTTCAGGAAACTAGTTCACGATAGCGTATTTGTCAGATGTTGGAATGGGCTGATATAAGTTCTTTTTGATAGTGGCTACCATTAGCTATTGCACAGTGAGACATGACAATATGCAAGCAACAGTACAAGTAAAAATCTACTTTCGAGCCTCGAGTCTACTTTAAAGCATTATCGACGTGGGGTATTATTCCTACGTACAAATCTACGTGTTTCGACAAAAAATTGATCGACCGAAATGTCAGACAGTCTGTCTGTACTTTACTCTACTTTACCATACGGTAGAATATTATTCGAACTGTGCGTTCTGTCTAATTTTTTGTGAATTATGAGGGCTCTCGATACCTGACATTTTTTCACCGTAGAAAATGTACCGAGTTCTACGGGGTGGACTTTCGAGCCTTATGCCTGTTTTTGTATTGCAATTGCAGCTGCCTTCCCTTGATTCTGACAACTTGTCGAGCTGGACTTAAGCCCTCGAGATAGTCCCAAAGGGTTGTGCAATATCAGCCGGGACCAAAAGGGTTGATATTGCGGTCACACCAGTAGGCCAAAGATGTCTGACATTTCAGGCTCGAAAGTAGATTTTAACTTGTAGTGAATAAGTTAGGAGTTGTATTTGGTGACAGGGTTTCTGGGCAAAATGGCATGTTGCTTTGTTGTTGTTGTTGTTGTTCTTTTGGGAGTGGCACCCAAAGATTTAACAACATGAACAACTCAACAACATGGAAGAAGTATTCGGAGTTGCAACCTTTTGAAGGTCTCAACCATGAATTTGCTCTGACTCGTCGTGGTATTCTTGTTCCTTTGCTTGCATTCTATAAATGTTGCTCAATGGAGGGTTCAAGTGTTTTGTTTTCTGTCTGCTTGGTCGTACTCAGTCCATGGGTCTTTTACTAGTTTTGAGTTTGGGGAAATGGACTTCGTTGTTTGGCTTTTGCATGCCAAATGTAGTGCTTGGCAGGGCTTCTGGGCAAAATGACATGTTGCTTTGTTGTTGTTGTTGTTCTTTTGGGAGTGGCACCCAAAGATGTAACAACATGGACAACTCAACAACATGGAAGAAGTATTCGGAGTTGCAACCTTTTGAAGGTCACAACCATGAATTTGCTCTGACTCGTGGTAATCTTGTTCCTGTGCTTGCATTCTATAAATGTTGCTCAATGGAGGGTTCAAGTGTTTTGTTTTCTGTCTGCTTGGTGGTACTCAGTCCATGGGTCTTTCACTAGTTTTTGAGTTTGGGAAAGTGGATTTTGTTGTTTGGCTTTTGAGTGCCAAATGCAGTGCTTGTACTATGCAACACTATGCACAACCTAGCAATTTTGAAAATTTGTCATCTCATCCTGCTTTTGATTATGATCTATTTCGATTTACAACTTCTTAATTTTTCATTTACAGGCAACTTATTGGAATCCAGCATAGGAGGAAAGTTATCGTCATGCCATATTGGTATTTGTGTGTGTTCAAATCATGGAACTGAATCTGAAACAGGATTCAAGAAATGGAGTGGATTTAGGGCCTCTATCCTATGTGTTGGCACGTTGGAAGGAATCTTGTGTATCTTTGGAATCATTCATTCTGAAAACTGAATGGAAAATGTGACAATATTCGTGATTCAACTTGCATCACACAACAAATACTTAGTTCTGTTCTGGTGGATATGTTATGTTATGATGTAATGTCGCAATTGCTTTGTTTACATTGTGGTTGTAGTTGGGTCACTTTACAGTTGACACAAATCAACAATGGCGATCAAGCCAATCATTGAATTGGGGTAATAATATCTTCCATTGGTTGTATTTCCAGAGGTAATTAAATGTTCTTCAATTTTTGTCTGAATTTATCTTGTGCAGCATGAGTAATAATTCCTAAAACATCTTTGATGATGTTTCTCACATTGTCAGTAGCACATAAACATTAAAAATGCTTTTTGGATTTGCTCATGTGGTTTTTGTGTGTGCGTCAACGTTGAGAACATTTTTTTGGTCATGCGTTCACATTGTGCCTTTACGTTCGAAAAATTCTTTGGTGATGCGTTTCACATCATCAGTACGATAGTAGGTTAACATTGAAAACACTTTTGGGTGATGTGTTTTTGTGAATTTTGGTTGTGCGTTAACATTGTTTCACGTTGTAAGTAGTGTGTTCATTTTTAGTTCTGCACTTATGTGCTTTTTGGGTGTAGATCATTAACATTGAAAACATTTCTTTGCATGCGTTCACATTGTGCTTTTACATTCAAAACATTTTTTGGTGATGCATTTCACATTGACAGTAGTGCATTAACCTTGAAAACACTTTTTGGTGATGCGCTCATGTGGTTTTTGGGTGTACGTCAACTCTATGTTGCTATTGCATTTCACATTATCAGAAGTGAATTAATGTTGAAAATTTTTTGGTGTTTTGCTTATGTGGTTTCTGAGTGTGCATCAACCTAGAGAACATTTTTTGGCCATGCATTCACGTTGTGCATTTACATTCAAAACATTCTTCGATGATGCGTGACACATTGTTAGTAGTACATTAACAATGAAAACACTTTTTGGTGATGAGCTTTAGTGATTTTTGGTTGTGCGTTAACATTGGTTTCAAGTTGCGAGTAGTGCTTTCTTTTTAGTGATGAGCTTGTGTGCTTTTTGAGTGTTCGTTAACGTTGAAAACATTTTTTGGCAATACATTCATGTCCGGCATTTGTGTTCAAAACATTCTTTGGTGATGTGTTTCACATTGTCAGTAGTGCATCAAAATTAAAAACACTTTTTGGTGATGAACTTATGTGGTTTTTGGGTGTGCGCCAATTCTGTGTTTAAATTCAAAACATTCTTTGCTGATGTACGTCACATTGTCAGTAATGTGTTAAATTTGAAAACACTTTTTGGTGATTCGCTTATGTTGTTTTTGAGTGTGCGTCAACATTGACAACATTTTTTTGGCCGTGCGTTCACGTTGTGAGTTTACGTTCAAAACATTCTTTGATGATGCATGTGAATAGGTTGAAACTACTTTTTGGTGATGCGTGTGACATTGTCAGTAGTGCGCTAACATTCAAAACACTTTTTGGTGATGAGCTTTTGTGATTTTGGTTGTGCGTCAATGTTGTTAAAAACACTTTTTGGTGATGTGCTTATGTGGTTTTTGGATGTGACTCAATTCTGTGTTTAAGTTCAAAACATTTGTTGCTGATGCATTTCACATTGTGAGTAGTGCATTATCCCTGAAATATTTTGGTGATTCACTTATATAACTTTTGTGCTTGTGTCTACATTGATAACATTTTTCTGATCATGCGCTCTCATTGTGCCTTTACGTATTGTCAGTAGTATATTAACGTTGAAAATACGTTTTGGTGATTCGCTTTTGTGATTTCTGGTTGTTCAACAACATTGGTTTCACAATGCAAGTAGTGTGTTCATTTTAGTGATGTGCTTATGTGCTTTTTGGGTGTGCATTACCATTGAAAACATACTTTGGCAATATATGTCACATTGTGCATTTCCGTTCAAAACATTCTTTGGGTGATGCATTTCACATTGTCAGTAGTGCATTAATGTTTAATTTGGTGATGCGCTTATTTGGTTTTAGGTCATGCCTCAATTCTGTGTTTAACTTCAAAACATTCATTGCTCTGATGCATTTCACATTCTCGAAAGTGCGTTAGCATTGAAACTTTTTTGGTGATTTGCTTATGTAGTTTCTGAGTGTGTGTCAACATAGCAAACATTTTTTGGTCATGCATTCATGTTGTGTGTTTTCCTTCAAAACACACTTTGATGTTGCGCGTCAGATTGTCAGTAGTGAGTTAACGCTGAAAACACTTTTTGGTGATGCGCTTTTGTGATTTTTGGTTGTGCGTCAACGTTGGTTTCACATTGCAAGTAGTGTGTTCTTGTTAGTGATGCACATATGTGCTTTTTGAGTGTGCATTAACGTTGAAAACATTTTTTGACGATGTGTGTCACATTGTGCGTTTGCATTCAAAACATTTTTTGGTGATGCATTTCACATTGACAGTAGTGCATTGACATTGAAAACACTTTTTGGTGATGCCCTTATGTGGTTTTTGGGTGTGCGTCAATTCTGTGTTTAAGTTCAACACATTCATTGCTGATGCGTGCCACATTGTTGGTAGTGCAATAACATTAAAAACAGGTTTTTGTGATTTGTTTATGTGGTTTCTGAGTGTTCGTCAACATTGAAAACATTTTTTTGGTCATGCGTTCACATTGTGCATTTAAGTCAAAAATATTCTTTTGTGATGCGTGCATTTAGGTTGAAAACACTTTTTGGTGATCTCTGTCACATTTTCAGTAGTGTGTGTGGTGAGTTTATGTTGTAAACATTTTTTGGTGATGTATTTCATGTTGTAAGTAGTGTGTTAACGATGGAATCATTTTTTGGTCATCGGTGTGTATGGTGCATGTATGTTCAAAGCCTATTTTGGCCGTGCTAGTTATACCTTACGATGACCTGGTGATACGTTAAGTTGTGTGTACAAAAATTTTTGGCCACACTTTACGTTGAATTTGGATATATTTTTAAAGGTAACCACATATTGAGTGATCAGGACTACCCATGCCTGTTAAACACGAAAATCATTTATTTACAGGTATTTGCTATAAATAAAGCAGCCTGTTATTTATAATATTCAAAAGTGAAAAAGTGTCTCATGGAGAAGAAGAAGGAAAAGAAAAAATCTTGGTTACTGATAAACTAAGATTTTTTCAAGAAAAAATCTTGATAGGATAAAGCGAAGCTGTCCTTGAAGAAATATTGGCCCCAAGCTACTTCACATATTAACCACCATCCAACACCACTAAATTCTTTAAGGCTCTTGCAAAAGATGATCATGATTCTCAACAAATGGAATCTTCAGAAGATAATGAGCAGCCGGTGGATGATGATGAGGTCAGAGAGCCTGAATTTGTTGATGGTGATGCTGTTCTTACAGCCTTAAGCTCGTTTGTTGAGACTGTGAATGAGGAAGACCAGCAGACATAGTTGCAGAGGTTTCTGCAGCTGATGACGATGATGACACAAGGATTGCAACATCCACAGTGTCTTTGAATGAACGCTATCTGACTCATTTCTTTGAAACAACTGATGACAATGCAGACAAAGAACCAAAAGAGCTGTTGCAGAGTGATAATTATGGTAGCATTCAGACAGCAACTCTTAAAGTGATGGAGTACCTGGATTTGGGCCGGCTTGAGAAGGGTTCATTACTTTTTGATACTAAGTGAAAGTCATCTCAGCAGAAAAAGGTATCCCCAACAGTTCAAGTGTTGATGATGCCATTTTCATTGAGAGGGACAGCTTAATCTCATTGCATTGCACTCAAGGTGATAGTGTCACTGTTGAGAAGTACAGGGTGCTTTGTCCATTTACAAAATTTTACATCAAAGTTTCCTTGTATCAAAGGTTGCACCAAAGTGAGGTTCCCAATGAGGATGATGCATGCAAGAGGGCGGAGTTATGAAGAGGTAAAGTTGGAAAAGAACGGGGGCTTTGGGCCACATTGTATCTATAGGATATGTTGAATGAAAGATATAGTGGATGTGATGGGGAGTTTGGTAGATTTCTAATATTCTGGGAAGACAATAACATATTCATTCACCATTAGACTGGTACTTAATAGCAACATTTGAGTGAATACTACTGTCTAATATTGTGGGGCAACAATAACATATTCATTTACTATTAGACTAGTACTTGTTAGCAACAGTTTTAGTAATTAATACTGCCTTGACCTAAATTGACCGGAGAAAACCTACCCAGGGTAAAATCCCTTGACTGGAGTAAAACAACTGGGATAACACCCAAAATACCCTTATGCGCAAGGCATTTCTAAGAATTTCTCAGTATAAAGAGGTATGAAGTCTAAAACAATGGTACTTGATGTGGAAAAGACTAGCAAAAATCAAAAATAAGCAATATAAAATCTTGCCAAAGCCAAACTGATCTACTCATGTTTGCAATCAGCTATCTACTTTGCAAACAAAAATAGTGTACGAGTTCACTCGATATTGATTAGTTTTCAGGTATTAAGATAATTTAGGTTGACAGATGTTGTGTTGGGGGGATACTGGCTTTTGTGGGGTTACTGGGCAGCTCACTGTGATGGCATATATTATATTGCAATGATCCACCAACCAACTGCAATTAACAGAACCCTATTCACATAGCACTGTGATTTCTATTTCGGCATTTTTACTAGACCAGTCTGATCAAAAAAGTACGAGTTGTTTGGTTTGATGTTTGCAATCCACCAGACAATGAAATGCACACAACACATACCACCAAACATCTAGGGAAACTTTGCAACCCCCAAATAGTACTAAAAGCAGTTCTTTTTCCTATTCCGTTCATTCCCAATAATCTTTGTATTATATTGATAAGACAAAGTGGTAAAGTAATACAAATAAAACCACAAACTTGACAAAAAGAGCTGCATTCATTGCATTTCAACTTCATATTCATCAGGTGGTTGATTGTTGTGTGTATATCGATGGTTTCAGTTGATCTCTTCTGGCTTCAACAGTTTGCTTGCTTGTAGATTGAAATATGTCCCCCTACAATAGTGGGTGTCAAGTTTTTTACAAACTTCTGCAGATGCAGATGCGATCACGAATTTTTTTACAATATCTCGAGTCAAATTTCTAAGTTAGTTGAGCTATTTACTTAAGCCTATAACCATGATGATGTCTTCATCTGCATTAAACTTTGACAACCCCTACAGACAGTAACAGCACATTCTGCAGACCAAGGCACAACCTTTTGATGTAAATTAAGTTTTTGTCAGAGTGTGTGGTACCACATGCTAGAGGTTGTCTCCTTATTTGTGTCAAATAAGTGATTTTAAAGTGATCTTGGCAGTATTTTGCATAGAAAACTTATTTGCAGCACTCTCACATGTGTTCCTAATGAGATGTATGTTATCGTACCGTAACATACTACAAATTTTTCACACAGTATGTGTGATATGGTACTATGCCCTACCTACTGTTTCATATTAAGAAAATATGTTTTATATTCCTTCTCAAAAAAGTAATAATAGCAGTTACAGAAGTTCTGCACAATTTTTCGTGCAGACAAGAACACGATGCAGATGCAGAGGTGATCATGAAATTTTTTACATGATCTAAGACCAAGAAACTCGGTGAATGACCACACAATTGGACACAGTTTCCTGCAGACAAGGTCACGACCTCTAGACTCCTATACATACGCAGTGCAGTACATGACTAAAAGTTCATGATCGCATCTGCGTCTGCGCACTGTCTGCAGGAAACTCTGACAACCACTAGTTGCTGATATTGATTCTATGTGTTGCAATAACCCTCCCGACTACACCCCATCATCTCTCCCCATTTGTGTCATGAACCTTAAATGTTGGCAAATTTGGTAAAAGAAGCCTGGGTCCTAAAAATCAACATCACATTGGCTGAGCCAGAATGGTGGATGACGAACATCATCACATGGAGCAATGACAATGTGTGATGCTGGTAGTAGCAGTAGCATCATTGGTCCACAGTGTAGCTGTCTTAAGCCTGGCTAGGTTGTAAATTCTGATTTTGGTTACTGTCTCAAAAACACAGTAATAAGTAACAAACGGGCATTCCTGCAGTAATTACTGTAGTTTCTGGTAATATTGCGGTAAATTTTGTCAAAAGTAGCCTTGTATTGTGACGTCAGAGTATCACACTCCGCAAGTATTCTACACTACATAGTACTTAAGTAACTCTTTCACAGTAATCTTGCTACCACAGTAATCATGTTGAGCAGTAATGTTGGCAAATGCTGCAGGAGGCTGTGTTATTTTCTTGCTATTGATGGTGTTGTTCATTGCAAGATGTAGTCATAGTTTTTTCATCTGTTAAAACCTAATTGTTTGTTCAGTCTGTAATTTTTTGTGGCCATTTGTGGCTATTCATTCATGGCCTTATTGGTTCGACCTAACAATAACAACCTTTGACACCCAGAAGCCAGTTCTGTTCCAGTATGGTAATCTCCCAGCACATGTGATCATTACGTCACAAGATATCTCTGTTATTCTGGCTACTTGAAAGATATCCCATCTACATTTGTTTTTGCAAAACGTTGATATGATATATCATACTCCCAGCATCACCAAAGTCATATTTTGTACCATAAATGACAATATTTTGCTGTGATTGTCAAAATTACAGGAAGTTTTACTCAGAAAATACAGTGATGAGGAGAACAAACACTTTGGTGTTATTTTGACGTAAACATGAGTGTGAAATCAAATTATTGTAACACCCCATGAATAACATGCAATTTGTGTTTTCACCTACAATGTAACCTGGATTATAAGTACCACCAAAAGCAAAAGTAATATTTTGATTGTACTCATAATACATACAAAATTATTGTCTTCATCACGGCAAAAAATGTTGGTATCTAAACAATTTACTCTATTTACTGTTTTGAATGATGTGGTACCCTCTTCCTACCCGCAATACTTGGCGAATAACAGCATCCACTAGTTGCCATTACACACTCACGTCCCACTTTTTATTGCAGTATTCCACATCAACCACCTCCTCACACCATCACTCTGAAACTTTTATTTGCCTGCCCTTTTTGGCAACATCTTGATTTCAAGAAACTTCTGCAATCACAGCTCACATGAAATATGCCCCTTGCCATTGATTAAAATAATATGCAATCTTTCCTGTTTTTACAGTTCATAATATATCCCAGACATGGTTTCTATTTTGTTTGTTCATCCAGAAATTGAACTCCTTGGCCTGGATATTGAACACATTTGCTGGCAAATTGAAGTCATCTGTCCAGAAAAGTCAGGAAATTGAAAGACTTTGTCCAGGAATTGAATTCATCCTGCCCAAATCTGAACTCGTTGGTCTGGAAATTGAATTTGTTCTGTCTGAAGCTGAACTGATTCCAAAGAAGTTGAACTCCATTTGCTTGATCAAGAATCTTTGTTCCAAAAAGCATTCTCTGTGAAGGATAAACATGAGTGCATACTTGCCATTGATGCACTGGTTGCAGGTGGGCTTTCTTGTTGACAATCATGTGCAAAACTACGCCTTCCTCATGACTTATAAGAGAAAGTTGCATCAAAAACAAAAACGGGCCAACTTGATACTTTTAAGAAGTACTTCCATTGTTAAAAACTTACTTCCAAATACTAGGAGAACAATAACTCTAAATCAACGGCTGTTGTTCATTGAAAGTCCTAATCAGGTTTTGAATTTAGTGAAGGTCAATTGACTGTTGAAACATACTTCGTCCTGATGATTAGCTCTTGTGCGGACGGTCAGAAAAGTACATTTTCAAAGATTTGTACATTCATGTACCAATCTTGGAACTGTACTGATTTCTAAAAATGTACCAATACATGTTGATGGTACATTTTGAAAGATTGGTACATTTAACATTAGGAACTAATACAATTTCTACAAGAAACAATAAGTTGGTACATGGTCAAAGATCAGTACATTTTGGTACCGATCTTTGAAAATGTACCAATGTTGCAAAATGTACTTTTCGATTAATCAGTACATTTTGAAAGATCGGTACATTTGGTGACAATATGAGAAAGGGGCAAAAGAACTATTTCTTCCTGCAGATGTCCATGTGTTAACAAATACAAGTGATTAATTTGTTAGATACACAACACCCCTGGGTCGGACTCTTCATATTCTGGTAGAATGTCCTCAAAAACCCTTTTTATGCAATCCTTGTGATTTTTCTATGAGTAATAGTATGCGTACTAACGTACACACTTTCCCTTCAGTCCTCACAAGTACTACCCTTGCTTTGACTTCTAATGACCTTGAGCAGGACACCAGTCTTGTTTCATTTAAAACAAATGGGACTGCTTGAAAGATCCATCCAGGTCATCCAAGTCTTCTACAAGTAATTCAGGAGGACTTGTCTTGCTTTGTCTTTGAAATCATGAAACATGGGATACACGTTAGTACCCCTATGATTTGACAAGAGGACATATCCATTGAATCAAGGAAGAGGATTGGCACATGCTTCACCAAAACGATGGGGCCATCTCATTGATCTGCTACTCGCAAAGAACAGAAGAACTTACAACAGATGGCAGAAGAATCCAAATGTTTCATCAAAATTATGAGGGACAAGATTGCAGAAAATGATTCAGGCGATCTAATCAACTTGAATCAATCTTGGATCCCATACGCATGAAATGAAGGGTAAGAATACTGCCCACATTTGTGCCTCAACATAATGGTTGCCAAAAAAGAAAGTGTGGATGGACAAGGAGGTGATGCACAAGTGGATCAACCTTGTGCTAGTTCCTTGGTGGTAAACAACATCACCCGTCATTATACCCTTCCTCATTCTAGACACATATCAAGTTCACATGATTGGAAGAATCAAGTTATACACATTCTTTCATGTCTGTGCTGCACATATTTGTGTCAACCTGTTGATATTAGAATTAACAAAACAATAAAATGTGCAATGAAAGAAAAATGGGAGGATTGTATGCTAGAATCGCCAATGGGGCAGCAAAGGGACTTATTGAAGTTTAGACCAGTATTCCATGTCAAGCAGCAAAGAATGCACAGATGAAAAGGGTATGAATGGTTTAAAAATTATTGACAATTAGTTATTTACTGGACTACAACTACAAGAGATTAAACTTTTAGATGCAATATTATTTAATTGTAACAATCATTCATCATGGACAACTTGTGTGTACAAGTAACCATGATTGTGGGGATAAAGATGCAACATTGAACGGTTATCATCACCACTTTTGAACATATCATTAATATGTAGAGTGGTGCCATCCAGCCTACACACATTCTATCCAGCTGAATATTTGCAGCAACACAACAAACAAAGCACACACCGGAGCCATCCCTATTCATAGTGTAACAGGAGAGCTTGTTTCTTACCATCATCCTCAAGCAAAGCAGCATGCCCACTTGTAGTCTTCTTGATTCAAAACCAAGGAGTTGCCACACCCAAGTGGATGCAAGTTACAACTTCTCCGCTGTCACAGGGCAAAAAGCGACAAGAAAAATTTTACCTTTATTATTGAAATATCATGGTTAGGTGCTGAGTTTTGCAGCAAATAGGCATATCTCAACAACAAGCCAGACTAACTGGGAGATATACATATGGACATGTTGCTGGCACCAAGTGGAAACCATCTATGTGGTTCCCAATGAGTTCAGCAAGGGCTAAACATAGGAAAAATACAACTGTCAACAGAATTAATACTTTAGGGCTTGTCATCAGAGGGTAACTACAATCCAGATAAATTGGTAGTCAGTATCATAAAAAAATTATAATGACCACACAAAAAATGACAGGAATTTTTATGTTATTGTCAAAATAACACTGAGATGATATTTTTTTGGGCTTTGCTTTCCCCTTGAAAACTTTTCAGCCATTTTCAACATCAAGTGCAATATATTGTGATATTGTTTGGTAGAAAATAACATTTTTGTGGTATGCGAAGTGTAATATACCACCAAAAATTTGCTAATAATTCAACACGGGTTATGTTCACATGGACAAAAAATACCACCATATATCTTTTGACATAAAATGAAGTAAAAAGAACGAACTTACTAACCAACTAACTAGAACTACGGGTACTTAGAGATAAATTTAACTGCCTTTGTATCTTTTGAATTACAGTGAAAAATGTTTAGAAATAAGGTGCTGTTAGTCATTTTCCAAATATAGTACCTACATTCTAGCAGATTCTAACAACAGAACATATATAATCGTCTAAATGCAGACAAAGTTGAGATATTGGCCTGCAATATGTACTTGGGGTCTCAAGCTACACTGCTAAATCATATTAGAAAGTACTTTAGTCACCAAAATTTCGTAACTGCTAGATCTAATTAGAGAACTGCTAGCTGCTAAGGGTATCCTAAGTTACTATATAGTGACTGATTTCTAGCTTGTCTGATACCGTGGGTTCTCTTTCAGCACCTTGGTCATAACGTATCATTGAAAATACTATTACAGACCATTGACAATCATCGGACATTGCCCGTAACAACATTACAAAATGACGGGGCCCCCATTACACATCAAACCATTTGCATCAAGTCTAACATTTCATCAGCTGCATCCAACTCACTCATGGCAGTTTCTTTTCAGTTGGCATTTAACCACAACAGGCACTGTTTATAATCTACATGCCACTCCATGCAATATTGTGTTTTATCATAACAGCACAGCTTGATACAAAATGGCATTGGAATTCAGATTGCATGAGAATGTTGTCCCCTGTCAGCCTTAAGTGACACAACGTTGCAAAGACATGATTGTTTCTCATTGTTTACATTTTTTATCATCTTTTTCAAGCGGGTGTATCCTCGCTGTTGTGCTGGCTCTGCATGGGAAACTAAAAGCAATTCATGTGAGTTTAAACTTGCTTGTGTGCATCAGGAATCCTTATTCAATTCAACTCACTCACCTCTTTTGTCAAATGCATTTCAAATTTTCCTAGCCATCTGATGCACTGATTGTCACCACTAACAGGAAATGCAAATTGTGAAGACAATCAATTGAGAAGACAATATATGTAAGTTTTTGTTTTGTGTTTGTTCAAAAACATTATTTCTCTAGCATGTCCTTTAATGATGTTGCTAACCCCTTTTCAGGCAAATGAATGGACTGTTGGGCACAATATATCGAAGTCTAAATAGAGTTGATAGCATATGTGATTGGCTCAGAATTATTGCCAGGGTAGTTTCAAAATCATGTGATTGAACCCAATGATGATAACGGTTCACAGCCCCACTTTATGATATAGTTCCATCCATCACCTATTTTCTGTTGCTTTGCAGCAAAACAGAACAGACTTGCATTTGATATGGGCTAGACTGGGAATGAACTGGATGTTGTCCATACTCTGGTTTGATCTGTGATTTCTAGCTTAGTTGAATGGTGGGCCTATCCCTTTGTATGAGTACACGTAACATCCATTAAAATGATTTCCCCAAAGTCCTGACACTAAAACAGGGCAAAATAATGCGTAAAAGCATGCCAGGATGTAAACAATGGAGATGCCAGTACATACATATATATTTAAATGGCTTCATTTTTAAATTGTGACATTTTAAATTTTAACACACCTCTTCTTACAATACCAAAACAGCATCATGTCTTGTCCAAGATGTGTTAGACCTCAAGGTCTTAAATCAAATCAAAAGCTATTTTTACTTATACAATATTTAGCATTTATTGGTACAGTCGAGGTGTTATTAACGGTGTCATGAGGATAGTTATTTGAAGCATCTTCCAAGTTGTACTTAGTACGGTGGGTCATACTGACTCATGTAAACAAAAATATAAAGAAACACTTTATATATAACAAGAGAACACAACTCTCAGTTGTAACTGATGCTCCTCGGTGGAGGGAAGGGTCCTGGATGTAGTGCGATGGTGTATCAAAACCGGTGTCAAAACGAAGTTAGGGTGAGGCTGTCTGGACTCTTAGGGCCTACTGCACAGTGGGTTTAGGGGATGGGATAATTTATTTTACATGTTTTTTGGGGTGGCATGGTATTGTATACAGTGCCACGTTTTGGGTGCGACACCATATTAAGATTGCAACTTGGAAGACACTCCAAATAATAGACCCCATTTTCTAACAGTCATGATGGAGTTCAGGGAAAAGAGCCTCTGTCATGGCAACTAAATTTAAAATGGCTTATTAATGAAGAATATGGTAGTTGAACTATGTACTCCTAGGTACCTAGTTTGACCTCCACAAAACAAGTGGTTGGGCAAGGGTGAAAGGAGAGTTAGTTGGCCGATGAAGGAATAAAATTAAAACTTTTATAGGTATGGTAGCCATGAGATGTGCCATAGTTGCATTGATTGTTTGGTAATTAAATAGGCGAAAATGTTCCTAAAAACAAGTTAATGATTCTGTTCAACGGCTTTCTTTTGGAAAAGTAAGCCATTTTCCAAGAACAAGCCATTTTAAGCGAAAATGGCTTACTCTTGAGAAAGTGGCTTACTTTTGAAAATAAGCCGTTTTCTGAAGAGTAAGCCATTTCACGCTTACATGGTTTTCTCTTCAGTAACCGGCTTACTTTCAAGCTTTTCGTTCAAACATTATTGATTCCCATGTCATTAGGGGCTGTATTAGCGCTCGATTATGTGCACTTTTTTTGTTTTTGCACATTTTTTCCACTTAGGACGATCATTAATGATGCCCTGATTTAGAATTTTCACACATTCCCCCGATCTGACGTGTTTCAAAAAATCGGGGTGGGGCCTCTCTCCAGCTCCCTGTTTCCAGCAAGCTGGAGAGAGGCCTCACTCCAAATTTGGGGAGCAAATTTTCTAGCCATCACTACTCGTCCGTCCGTTACCTCGCGTTTGGGGAGCTTATTTTTCACCCATCACCACTCGTACGTCACATCATCGCATATTTTGCCGTTCGGAGGAAGTAAAATGGCATATTTTGCCCTTCGGAGGAAGTAAAATGCTCGGCGCGCCAAGTCCCTTAAAAAATATGGGAGCAGTGGCGCCGTGATGCAATGGAGCGCTAATACAAAAATATCTCCTTTTTTTCAAAAAGCGAGAAACATGGGAGCTGTGAGGTTTCAAAACGGGGAGCGCTAATACAGCACCTTAGGCTGAATGGAGTTAAGGGAAATAAGCTTTTCTGTCAAACACATTTGCCCTGTAAAGCATTTTGGCTTAGATTTCATAATTTTCTCTCTCATACCATAGACCAAAACTGAACGGAGTTGTGGGCCGAGGGGAAATTACAGTCATATTTTCGGAATTCCCGTGTGCTGTACCAAATGGTATGGTATCATCAGGCATACGAATGGCTTGTACCTACATACCTACATAGTTGGTTAGAAGTTGAGGTTCTTACCGTGGCATGCGGGAATGGAAGGAGTCTCAGAAAGTACCGGTTCCCATATCGAAGCTTTTTCGTGTTTAAGCCAAACGGCTTACTTTTGGAAAATGGCTTAATCTTTAAATTAAGCCACTTTCTCAAGAGTAAGCCGTTTCGATCAAAAACGGCGCACTTTAGAAAAATGGCTTAGTCTTGAAAGAAAGTCTTTCTGACACGATTAAGCCAAATCACATGGGAATCAATAACGTTTTCACGAGAAAGCTTGAAAGTATGCCGTTTTATGAAGAGTAAGCCGTTTAAGCGTGAAATGGCTTACTCTTCATAAAACAGATTATTTTCAAAAGTAAGCCACTTTCTCAAGAGTAAGCCGGTTACGCTCAAAACGGCTTACTCTTGGAAAATGGCTTACTTTTCCAAAAGAAAGCCGTTGAACGGAATCAGTTACCTTGTTTTTAGGAGCATGTTGGGCTAATTAATTACAGAAAAATCAAAGCAACTACCGTACATCTCATGTGTACCATACCTATAAAAGTTTTAATTTTTATTCCTTCGTCGGCAAACCAACTCTCCTTTCACCCTTACCCATCCTCATACCACGTGAGGTAGGTACCACTTGTTTTGTGGAGGTCAAACTAGGTATGGTACTGTACCTACAAGTACCGTACAGAGTTCAACTTCAATATTCTTCATGAATAAGCCATTTTAAATTTAGTTCCCATGACAGAGGCTCTTTTCCCTCAACTCCAATCGTATCAGAAAGACTCACTTTCAAGACTAAGCCATTTTTCTAAGTGAGCCGTTTTGGATCGAAACGGCTTACTCTTGCAAAATGACGTACGTTAAAGATTAAGCCATTTTCCAAAAGTAAGCCGTTCGGCTTAAACACGAAAAAGCATCCATATGGGAATCGGATCTTTCTGAGACTCCGTCCATTCCCGCCTGCCACGGAAAGAACCTCAACTTCTAACCAACTATCTAGGTATGTAAGTACGAGACATTCGTATGCCTTATGATACCATACCACATATTTGGTACAGCATACGACACGGCCCAACTCCGATCAGCAAGACAGGCAACTTTGCCACGTGGAAGTTTTTGGCGAGCCAAACTGACGACAAGCGACGACTTTGGCATTTTTTTTCTCATCTGACGACTTTCACGACCATCTGACGACCCTGACAACTCCATGTGACGACATTTTGACGACCAGACGACTTTTGGTGAAGACTTTTTGACGACCCTGACGACTTTATGTGACGACCTTTTGACGACCCATGTTACGACTCATCGATTACCTCTTGACCCTTCTGACGACTCTGACTTCACGACCTTCTACCAAGAAGTACAGTTAGAGCAAGCCCCGAACAGTACAACTCCATGACTACCATGACGACTAACGACCCAAACTGACGACCCAAGAGATCTACTGTGACGACACGTGCGACTCCACCTGACGACCACTGACGACCCAAGTGACGACCAAAAAATGACCCTGACGACTCCTGACGACTTTTGTGCCGACCTCTGACGACCGAACTGACGACCGGTTGATGACCTCAAAAATCTATTGACGACAACTGACGACTCCATCTGGCGATACTTATCGCCAAAGTCGAAAATTGCCTGTCTTGCAGTTTTGGTCAAGAGAGATAAAATCATGAAATCTAAGCCAAAATGCTTTAGCTGGCAAATGATTTGACAAAAAAGCTTATTTCCCTTAACCCCGATATTGAAGGTTGTTGATGACCTTCCAATTTGTCCGTACATTGATATGTCACAACAGGTCATTATCCCCTGTACTGAAATGCGAAACGCCACAGCGTTGGAATGTAATACTGCCTATTGGTATGATACTTTACCTTTATGGTTGATTTGTATTTATTTCTCGCCATATCATTTCTCTGGCTATCTCGAGAGATGTATGCAACCACAAACGTGTTTTATCACACAGAAGAGAGACATTATTGTAGACATTAGATAACCTTATGACCACAGTGGGGCATTTTGAGTTCTTTCCCCTTTATGACCAATTGGGTAATTATGACGCCCTATCACTTATGCGTTGGTGTCTGATTATTATTATTTTATTTTGTCTATATTTTGTCATGGTGTGATTGTACAATACACCGACTTCGGCCCCAGAAGAGCATCATATTCTTGTCATATTGTTTTGTTGTCACCTTGAATTCATTGTTTTCTACTGTAGTTGTCGACCTTTGTTTCGGTTGACCTGCATTCTTCAAAATTTAACAGGTGCAGCAATACAAAGCATCAATTCTGCGTGATTCATTGATCTACCTACCCTATTGATCATGACCGCCTCGATCGCGAGGTCTGTCGCCTTCCTTCTCTGTGTGCTGCCCTTCGCAACAGCTTCTATCTTGCCAGGACGCCATGTTATCAGTGTAAAAGCGAACAACGAATTGGTGTTGCCACCCCATGGCAGCAATGCAGTCGATTTGGAATCAGGACATTCAAGTGCAACCCATCGCTACCTCAAGGCTAAGAAGACCGACGAAACATACATCCAGGTCCGAGAAATCGATCGCATGTTTGAACGTACCTCCCCTGCCGAAGTCCACATCAAAATCCACAACCCCAAGCCTGTAGACGAATACTGGTACAGCATCACAGTAGTCTCTGAGGGTGTTTATACCGGCGTTGCCAAGTTTTTGCGCGTGGTGAAAGACAGAGCGGGAAATCCCCTGCTCTATTCCTGGATACCAATCACGAGGGGAGATTATCAGATCATTGTTCATGAATTGGCCACGAGAGTTCACCCGATGTTGCCGACGATACCAATGGCCGATCCATACGTATTTTCCGTGACGGACAAGCCGGGCGTTGATACACGCCAAATGATTCTTGACAAGATAAATAAGATGCGACCATGTCCGACCGTGGAATTACATGATTTGTTCACCACCTGGGATGGGAGTTGGATCGGTCCAGATTTGCATGGAGATGCGGCGGGTTTGAGGAATGGATGGTACTTTTTGCCTAGTCGAGAAATGGGATGTAAACTTGAATATTTTACTAGTAGGGACTTGAGTTTGATTCCTGAAGAGAAATCGATTTACATCTTGGGAAGTAGTAAGGAGCGGGGCATTTTTCTTTCCCTCGTTGATATGATTTTGGATAACAATGAAAAGGAGCATTTGAACGAAAGTGTCATCGCGAAATGCTGGGGTCGGGCTTTTGTGTTGAAACACAATCTCAAAGTCTTTTATCAAGATTGGAGATCTAATTATTTTCAGCATCCTGGGTCGCCGCCCGACGTCCTGTGTCATAATGATAAGGTAGTGCGAGAAGGGGGCTCGACCTACACCGACAACGGGTTGAAAGTTTGGGAAGAAATATTTCAAGATCGTTGGACGTGGCCTTCTGTGATTTTGATGAGTACAGGGAATGACTTCGGCTTCAATGGGGGGTACGATTTGCATCATTTTGTCTCTAGTCTCCCCTCGACTTGGAAAGGAACGCTCTTTCTGACTGACGGCGCATTTACTGCAACTGGGGCCGGACGAGGTAATGTTGACGAGCATGAGACTTACAGGACGAGGATTAGAGAGTTGGTAGTGTCATTGAATGATAGCAGAGTTCGATGGATAAATGGTGTAGGGGTATCACGAGAAATGAGATTTTATGGAGAGGACGGCCCTGATCACATAACTCGCTCTCAGCACTTTCAAAGCCACTGTGATTCTTTCTATCGCGACGAGAACGCTGAGATACAGTCCATGAAGATATGCTCAAACATAACAGAATTGTTGGGCCAATTACTGTTAGGGCATGCCCTTGGACCGAAACATGAGTTTATCGAGCAAACCAAACACTCTACTTCTTACTATCACAGCAACAAAGAAGCTATGTACTGTCATGCCTGTCCATTAGATTTACTTCCATTTCACATTACGCCAAATCCTGACATGACCTGTGCTGCAGGTCCTCTTCATCCAAGAACGCGCTCCGAAATCAGTACAGCGGGACCTGAATTGTGTCCAGAAGCATGCATGAGTGTACCTGTAGCACGAACTGCTCAAACGCAGTCGGGGGTTGTTTATGAAAGGAATTGCCCTTTGGAGTACTTCTTCCCAACTGCCAGTACTGATGTATCTCAAATGGCTCGGATATTGGCGGAAGCTGGGGAGACTAATCAGTTATTATCTTCTGTTTCCGGTGAAACAGCATCAGTGCGTGAGAATTCACCCCCTGCTATTGCTGAAATCAGCAATATTGATCCAGTGATAATCACAGAAGTAGCGTCTTCGTTATCATTCTTTGAATTAATGGTCCATGTGGGGATACTCCTGTTATTCGCTTGGTACACACCGAAAATCAAAGTACTGATGCAGGACTTATTGAGCAGACGAACTATCAATCAGTCTAACACTTTCTCTTTCAACAAATAGATTATGGTGCTGGATCTGCTTTAATGAAATAGAATTGATAATACTCTCGAATTATCATAGTAAGACGAAATGTTGTACTTCCAAATAATGGGTGGCTGCTTTAGTTATTCTATCTATTCAAAGAACCAGTTCCAAGTCTCCAGGCACGATATAGAAGGGTGGCGATTAACAGGGAGGGATGACATCACCCCATCAAAGATATCCCAACCGGGGTACAAATTCTGGACTTTGTTCGGACGGACGGACACTAACTGTGCCAAGTTAATGTAGAGACCATCAGGGCTCCAAAAGCCAAAAAAATATGCCACTTTTGAAGTATGAATATTGAGACGTTTTCAGTGGTCTATGGAGCAGCTAATTGTTAAATAGAACGCTGCCTTACCTCCCACTTCATACCACAGATCAAACAAACAATATCGTCACTAACTCCCCTCTAGTGTAGAGCACCATCAGGGCACCAAAAGCCACAAAGTTTTACCGCTTTTCAGGTAAGAGTATTGAGCTATTTTCAGTGGTTTATGGAGCAGTTGATTGTTGAATAATAGGCAGCCTTGTCTCCTATTTCATACCACAGATTGAATCAGCAATATCACCGCCAACTCCCCTCAAATTTTGAGCACTTTCAGGGCACCAAAAGCCACATAGTTGTACCACATTTCAGGTCAGAATATTGAACTATTTTCAGTGGTTTATGGAGAGGATGATTTTTTAAGTAAAGCACAATCTCCCCTCCTACTTCATACCACAGATTGAATCAGCAATACCACCAACTTCTCTCAAATTTAGAGGACCATCAGGGTACAAAACACTGCATGCATCTCGTGAACCTTCTGGGACAACCAATGTGACTACTGTTTATGACACCTGACAACCAAGTGACAACCAAAACACAAACCTGACGACCCCGACAACAAAGCGTGATAACCTTGGACAACACATGTGATGACCTTAGACAACTCATGTGATGACACGGTGATGATCGTCAAAATTTTCTTGGAGACATATGATGACTCCATCTGGTGATGTTTATTGCCAGAGTCAAAAGTTTCCTGTCTTGCAGGATGCTAATTCCCCTCACTGGCATTATGAATGGAATACTGTTTGTTCCTCATTTGATGTTTCCTTGTCACAGGAAGAGATTGTAGATATTGCTGTAAGTTGCATGAAAAATCTGAGCTTTGAGATGCCCAACTCCCCTCCCCTTTGTCATCCTCAGATGATAATAGCTGCCGATTAAGTATCCATCAGTCACAGATGAAAATGATAAATTGTCAATGATGGAAGATCCATATTCATCTTCATCAGCAACATTGTCTGATGTTGCCTTCTTGCCACATAATGACCCTTTTGGATCTCCAACCACTCCGTCGAGGAGAAAGGCAGCTGCTGATCTTGATTATGATGATATATAGACACTGTCCACAAGTATTGACAAAAAGGTTGGAAATTTGCATTCTGTTGCCTCTCAAACCAAATTATCTTCAGATGCCGAGAATAATACTAGACATTTGGCTTTTCTGAACCTACCTGCAACCAGTAAATATTGTTTGTCTGTGAACATAGCTCAAAAAGATCAAAATTGGCCATTCACAATTGGTTGGTGGAGATAAGATGAGCCTAGTGTTAATCACAAACAATTTGTAGCAGAGCAGGAAGAATGTGAGAGGATTAATGCAAAAAATAGGAAATATGGAATTGAGCACAATTCAAAGAATATAGTGGCCAACAGGGCTAAGAACCAAATGTCTGTTCTGACCTACTTTGTCAAAAAGAAGACAATATCCACTCTCACTGAAACATCAATACTTCAAAAGGAAAATCAAACTATGGCACGTACCAGCAATTCTACTTCTATTAATGCATTTTCATCTTACCCGTCATCTCTTCCTACCATTGCATGTACTACCAACAATCTAAACCCTTCAATATGACAGCGTATCATTGGTTCAAAGAAAGAGTTCAAGTTTAATGCAGAGTCTTCTTGTGAAGCGGAGCTGTTTCAAAGGATGCCAGATACAAAATGGGGTTGTGTGCCAGTAAATGGTAAACTGTGTTTGGAGATAAGTGTTCAAGTGTAGATGGATCAATCAGACATAACAAATAATTTCAGTGCAAGCCTTGCTTACGCATCCAAAACAACCATTCACAATTCACCAAGATTGAAGCACTGAGTAGGTGGGGAAAAGCTTCTGCATAGTATCAGAACTCATAGCAAGAGTGCATCTGACTTCAAAAGAATACATTTTCATGAATTCTTTCCATGAAAACTGAGGACATTTGGTTGAGCCAACACAGTCATGATCTCAAGAGAAATGCTTCGTCACAGATGGACTACTGCAAGTCTGTCCTGAACTGCCCACTTAAGGATGACATCTGTGGGACCAATGATATGAATGCTCCATATGAGGGCAAGTTTTGAATCAGTATGTATCTATGTACCAAGCAAATGCCCATGGTATTCAGGCCACTTAGTCACTTTGTTGTTGGAAGCTTTTGTGGCAAAGACTACAGCGGGAAAAGAAATGTTAAGTATGAAGAAAAGGCCAGAAAATTCTTCATTGTACTTGCTGCATCTTGTAGTAAACAAGCTTACAAGTTCATACTTGGAAACTTTTGTCAGTGTATGACTCTAAGACATCCTAAAAGAATGATTTTAGTGAGTCGATCTCCCCCTGTCACTTATCTGGAGGACAGAGAAATCATAGATGCCATTCAAAACTACATCAGTACTATTTTTGAGAAATCTGGTGGTGTGAATACGCGGGTCATATTTACATTTGGGGTTGATGCAACAGTTTGTGTGAAGACCTTTCTGTACTCTCTAGAGCTAGAGATAGTTACTGGTGGTGTTTATCCAAATCATCATATTGATGTAAGCGGGAAATCGAATGCCGAGATTTCAAAAGTAATTAAGGATTTCATTGATGGAAAATACGGTGTTGTGGCTGATGAGGCCAAGGCTTATGTGGTCTCTTTTCAGACACCCCTGTTGATATGTGTCCTTACTTGGTTGCGGCAGGTTATGCCCAAACTGTCAATGAGTCAAAGTTGTTTGGGAGGAGGAAGGATAGATTTTCAAAGGAAGAGGCAAAATAAATCAGAAATAGTGTGGTTTTGAATAGACAATGGATGGGTTTTATTGTGAAGTCCAGTGGAACATGCAGACGCTTCTTGACTATTTGGATGGGTTGACAGCTGTGTTTGTTTGTTTCCTGATTCCGCTCTCAACCATAATGCAATATACTGTCAACTGCCAATTCTATATGGTGAGTGGTTTGTATGCTGCCTGCATTGGTCTTTATTTGGTTGATCCATTATTACTACAGAAAGCTGGAGTCAAAAAGAGCTTTACCATCTACAAGACAATGCCTCAGATGCATTAGTATTGCATTTACCACCATGACACATTGGAAAAGTTGATTGAAAATGACTCTGCAGACACAGATAGTGTTGCTTTCACCATTGTGTCTCTATTGATGATGTGAATGCATCTATTTGCTGTCAATTCAAAACCTGCATCATGGAGAGTCTGTGCAGCAATGATCTACATGTCAACAGTATGGTTTACTTCCTTTCATATTCAAGGAACAAAGATAATCCCCACACACTGCTGCAAAATAAATGATACATACTGCTTAAGATGATTTCTCTTCCTTTTCTAGTCACCAGAGAAGATGTTTCCCAACCCGGTAGGTTGACATCAGAAGCTAATGAACATGTCTACATGAGCATTGGACAATGTTACAGTCTTAGTTTCACATGTCCGCTGTGTCCGCATCCAAAAATGTGTTGAAAAAGATGCCATCCAGGACACGTCCTGGACATGTCCTAAACATGTCCAGGACATTGTTTATTTTTAGTGTTTTTAAACAAGGACATAGGACATAAAATTTTGGACACAGAGGGCATGGCATGACGTGAGAGGACATGGATTGTTTACTGCATTTAAGGCTCCTTTTTGACATTTTCAGGTGAAATATACCAAGAGTGGTGGCTGTTGCATGCATGTCACATTCATGTACGTGCTATCCATAAAACTTGCGGTACAAAAGTACTTAAGATACCTAGGTATGTACCTAGATAATGTAATGTAATGTATGTGAGTCAAAACTTCTTAGGACATGGGGCAGACATGGGACTCAACACTGATATATGTCTGCATGTCGACAAAAAACTATGTCCTGTAGACATGAAGGACGTAAGACACGTTCAAGGACATGTCCAGGACATGTGAAACTAAGGTTACAGTGTGATTTTAATTTGGAGCAGGCCATTGGTATTGTGGATAAGACAAAAATTTGCTTCAATGCAATGTGTCAATAACTGCAAGAAGCAACTGTACACTGAAGGGTTATCAGTCTACCTTGTAGGAGTATGTTGAAACTTTGAAGCAGGATGTATCAAAGCAGCCTGCCTCTGATCAATTAGTTATTGATGATTCCAAAGCAGCCGTTAATCAACTATTTAGGATGAAGCAAAGGGATTTATCAAAGCAGTGAACACTTACATGAAACCGTTATTAAATCTGTTTGTAATTGAGAAAGAAAATGTTATCACATCTGGTCAGTGCACACTACAAATCTCCAGCTTATATCCACTCCTGCATTGCTGAATTCTTCACACCTCCATCAAAAGACCCCTGAAACTCACCACCTGATATTTTCAATACTGACAATATTACAGCTATCCTGTGTGATGAAGGTGATCTTATGTGATGAAGGTGATCTTAGATCATCTAGAGTGCATTCAATGCAATTCATCTCTCAACTTCTGATGATTCCAACTATGCCACCCACCAGAATTCAAATTATGAGTAAGATGATTTTGGTACAAATACCATTAATCTTGATGATCTTCAAGTAACTTTGTTCTTGAGAGATACCAGTAATGATGGCGATGAAGTTTTTGCAGCTGTCAAGGAATTGCAAAATGTAACAAATTATATTGACATTCAGAAGTCCTGTCTTAAAGATATGGGTTATCTATGGATTTGGGTATGATGGAAGAGGGGTCATTTACTTTTGACACTA
This sequence comes from Cyclotella cryptica, assembly GCA_013187285.1. NCBI lineage: Eukaryota > Bacillariophyta > Thalassiosirophyceae > Thalassiosirales > Thalassiosiraceae > Cyclotella > Cyclotella cryptica. Next base: position 1,743,888 of record JABMIG010000001.1, on the reverse strand, counting down.
AGCAGAAATCAATTGAGCAACACTGGATGGGAGCCAGCATGAGCCATTTTGACTTACTGTGTTCTTTTCATTTTCTCAAAGTAGTTGTGGAAGGGGCAATGCTCTTCCATCTTGGAACAGGCACCCCAGATAATCTGCCTTTTGCCATATGATTTAAATAATTCCGGAAATGGCCTATAATCCATGAAGTTTCCCCAACAATTCCATCTTTCTGTGTTCCCTAATTTTTCAACCTTCATTTGTAAAATCTGTAGTGCCCTCCCTGACAGCACATCATGGCAAGCTTCATTGAAGTCTCCTCTCCTAATGCAATTCCGGGTTTTTAGGAATAGTGAATCCTTTTCCACAAAAGGTTGGGTACATAGCCTCTGAACCAAAGAAAGAACATTATCTGAACATTGGTATCAGGGGGCAAGTGTTTGTAACTTGATATTTTTTGGTATTGGAGTTGGGAGGCTTATATGTGTATCACCAAGGTATTGCTGAATGTTTCAGTGAGGCCACAGTGGTCAGATCCTAAAGGTGAAGTTGTGTTACAAGAATATATTTGAAAAAAGGAAGCAATTATTTTTCCTTACTAAATGAGAATCTGATTTTCCTGCATGACTTGCAGTTGACAAGGTTGATGGTGATGGCTTTGTCTTTGCAGACAGATTCTTTTTCTTCGAGGTATAGTCTGGTGAGCTGGGTACCGTTGGTTGAATGGGTGATTCAATGAATGTTTTTTCTCTTTCCAACTCTGAGCTCGTCTAATTTTTCTTAGCATCAAGCCTTTCTGTTTCTTCTTGCTCAAGTCTCCACTTCTTCTCAGCCATCTTCTTCATCTCTTTCTCTCTTTCTTCTTTTCTGGTTTAATATGACTTCTCTCACCACAGATGCTGGCTTGTTTACAATTGGACAATAGGCTTGCCAAAACGCCTTATCAAATGTGAGTGGAATGGTGGGGAAAGGTCAAACCTCTGGACAATTATCTTCCAGTCTTCCACTTGGCTTACAGACAATCCCTTGTTTTTTAGGTTTCTGGTTATATCTAAATTAATAACAAATTCTTACTTTGATGCATTGCATCACAAACGCCTGATATTGGGCTCAGGAAAGCACTCTTAAACTGGTGCATGACATTTGTTTGAAAATCAATACAAATCTTGATTTGACGGAACATGTTTTTTGGCACAATTGAAATCATCTAAGCTGAACCCGGTATATCCCAATTGGTTTGCTTCCGTCATTGCAGAAATAACCGTTGGGTCCCTTGTGTCAAAATGGATGTTGAATCTCTTTCCAGTGTCAATGTGAGAATATATTTGAAGGAGAACCATTGTCATTGACATATCTTCCAGAGACTAAGTTCCAGTTGAATAATTTTTTCATCCAAACAACGTATAATCATGATAATGAAGTATCTTTGTTAAAACTCTGACCAAACTGCTGCAGAGTCTGCCCAGAAGCATTGGTTTTAACTTTTTCATAAGTATCAATAGGATAAAACTGATGCAATGGATCAAAAATATTGTCTTGGGGGAATGGCTTCTGTGGAAACACATGTGTCTCAACATCCAAACTCATTTTCTACTCCATCAGTTTTGTCAAAACGAATCAACACACAAGAAGGATGTGCTTGGAATGGCAAGATCTTGTCACATTGATGATTAAAGTGACAGCAGAGGAGAAGGGTGGGCTTTGAATTCCAATATGGAAGGCAAATCGGAGAATAGAGATGATGGATGGCCAAGTGAAAAACAGAACCTCATTTTTTTCAAAAGGGTCCATACCTGCAAAGGATGGTGGTATCACAAATGACAATACAACCATCCCAGTAACTCAGAGCAATCAATCAAATTGCAAGATGTCCCACCCCTGCTTGTTTTGTGTTCCCTCATTGATGGGGAGAGGAGACAGGCAATGCAATGCTGGTTGATTACTGTAGGTGAATGGGAGACCAGCACTGCAAATGAACTGTTAGTAAGACTAGTATTTCTGTTTGTTAAACTGTAAGAAAAGTCTTTTAACTAACTGAATTACTAACAAGGGGTATAATGGGCCCGTCTAAGGGTTTAGTCATGGATGCTTTCTCAGTTCTTACTAATGCATTAGTAAGAAAGGGAAAAAACACTTGATGGGACCACTTACACATTTACTAACATATCCATCTAGAAGAATATCTTTTTCTGCTGATTCATTCCTTTTAGAACTATGGACAGAAACCCTGAACTATTGCAAAACATAAAACTGTTATCATGAAAAAGGAGTGTTCACACTGTCAATAGATAATTCTGCACAAATGGGAAACATGCGCAGTGAGTATTTGTGAGATCAGCACAATTCATGATTTTTCACATCACCTGCATTAGTGCTTTGCAAATCTGCACCATTCATGTCATCAACAGCTAAGGTTGCGGAGACAAAGGCCATCAAAGAGGGGGAATTTTGCACCATCGACAGATAATTCTTCACAAATGGGAAGCAAACTCTGTGAGTATTTGTGAGATCAATGCGATAGTTGATTTTTTCACATCTCCTGCACTAGCGCTTTGCAAATCTGCACCATTCATGTCATCAACAGCAATAATTGTAGAGACAAAGGTCATTAAAGAGGAGGGATTTCACACCATCAATAGAGAATTCTGCAGAAACAAGATCATTGATTTTTTCACATCTCATGCATTAGTGATCCACGTATCTGCACCATTCATGTCATCAATAGATATGATCACATAGAAAGAAGTCATTGAAAAGAGGGACATAAGTCAGGAAAAATGGAAGTGGGCTCAGCAAGTATTTGTGAAATCAATGTGAATGTAGGGTTTTCCTCATTTCTTTCATATGTGCTTCGCAAATCGACACCATTCATGTCGTCAACAGCCATAGTCATAGTCTCAGATACAGGCCATCAACATCTTTTGTTGGTGTTGCTGTTTTTTGACAAAACAAGATACTTTTTAAACCTTTTGAACCTTATTGATTTTAGTTTTCTCTCTGACTTATCTCTCACATCAGTCATCTCACTTCTTCCTCTCATGTCTCCTTCCTTTTTCATTTTTCTTCTGCACTGTCTCCATGAAAATTAACCCAGAGGGGGAACATGTAGTCTCATTGATACTCCTACTTTTGTGTCAAAGAAGGAGGAGTACACTGGTGTTAGTACTTTTTAGAAAATAGTGAGAGTTGAAGAAAATACTTTTTTTGAAATGCTGCTAGCTAAATGGTTAGCAAAAACTGACCTTGTTTGTAAGATTGTAAGCAAGACAGCAAAAATCAGCCCATTTGGTTGGAGTTTTCTAATCCCAATAGGAGCAGTTCTGTATAATTTTAGACACAGTATAAAACATACATAAATTTGTAAGTAAGCCTTATTTTTTACTAACAACTTAGTGACAGTTTGTTTGCAGTGAGAGGAGTGACAACAAATCTCAAAATGCAAGGGATGACCCGGTGAAAACAGAATCTTGTTTTGTTGAAAGAGTCCACACCCATGAAGGATGCTGGTACCACAGTTGACAAGACCACAATCCCATATTAACTCAGAGCAATCAATCAAATTGCAAGATGTCCCACACTCTCTTGTTTTGTTTCCTGTGTTGATGTGAAAAGACGCCCAGCAAAAAACTAGAGCAGGGAGGGGGATAAGATGTTTAACAAATAACCATCACAGTGATTTTGTTTCCTGCTAAGACCTGGGAGGAGGCAGAAAAGAATGAATTGGCTGTGGCAGTGGGGGAGGGTTGTATGCATGATTTGGTGTGAACAAAAATGAAAATATTGTAGTAGTACATAATTCCTATTATCATATATAGGGATCATGTACATGATCTCATATTGATTCCAACATAGATTCAACTCCAAAATCCGTTGCAAGCACTGCAAACATAAAACACAGATAACCTGCCTGTACACTCGAATGTACAGGAGGGTTACCGGAACCCCCCAGAATGATGTATTCCAGTAACCTCCCTGTACACTTCTGCAACACTCCGGTGCACTAGTGTAAGGGAGTGTTACCCGAGTCTACTAGTGGGTTACTGGAAATTTGAGACCCAAACTAGTGTTCACAATTATTTCTACATACAATAGGAATTGTTGTTTTTACAGAAAGCGGACTTCTCAGTAAGTCATAGAAGTGATATCAATCTAAGTAGTGGCTATAACTGCACTACTTAGTAGCTAAAAAATCTTTACTGGTGGCAAACCAGAAGTGGTTACCGGAAGTGTACAGGAGGATAACCGGAAGTGTACGGTGGAGGGTTACTGGAGTGTATAGGAGGGTAACCGGAGGTGTACCGGAGGGTTACAGGAGTGTACAAGAGGGTTACCAGGTTTGGTAGGTACTGTTAGACTACAGTGTAGTGTAACATTGGGGGGAGTAGGTGCAAGCTCCCTCTACTAATATAATTTCACATACTACAACCTAATCTGTTCTAGGCCCGTCCCTTCATCCTCCCGTAGAATGAGCCTTAATTCAAAATGGTGCAAAATTTCTGCTCCATGCTAAAAACGCTACTGCTGATCATCCACACCAACACTAAGACCTGATTTTGACATGCACACAAACAACATTATTACAATGTAATGGCAAAAAAAGGAATTTAATTTGAATTCAAATGAAAGAGAATTAAAAACATAAAGAAGCACTTACACTTGCAGGCAGTGAAGTGAACGGGAGGCCAAACTCAGTCTGTCAGCTGAGTTTTGGTCTTAAAAGTTGGAGGAAATTAAATATTTAATTGAAAATTGCTGTAGTCAAAACAGTTGTAAAGGTCAAGTTCAAAAGAACTCACCTTGAAAATATACCTGCCGCTGCCAATTGTTGTTGGCTAGACAGCAGCGGTAGGCTGGATGCCAAACTCAGTCTGTGGGCTGAGTTTCGGTCATTCATGTGGTTGACCTGAAAGTAATTAAATTGAAAATTAGATGAAGTTGAAAAATTGTAAAAAAGGTCAAATTCGTAATAACTCGCCTTCAAAATTGACCCGCCGCTGCCAATTACTGTTGGTTACATGGCGGTGTCAAGCAGGATGCCAACAGTCTGTGGGCTGAGTTTCGGCGGTTCCTGTTGTTGGCCTGTAAATATTTAATTGAAAGAATGAGGTGTGGTGAGTATAATTATGGAAAAAGGGTGAGTTCATAAGAACTCACCTTCAAAATTGACACGCCACTGTCAATTGTTGTTGGCTACACAGTGGTACCAGGCGGGATGCCAAACTCAGTCTTTGGGCTGAGTTTCGGCCATTCCCGTGGTTGGCCTGTAAATATTTAATTGAAAAAAATTGAGGTGTGATGAGTATAATAACGGAAAAGGGCAAGTTTATAATAACTCACCTTCAAAATTGACCTGCTGCTGCCAATTGTTGTTGGCTACACGGCGGTGCAAGACGGGATGTCAATCTAAGTCTTTGGGCTGAGTTTTTGGCAGTTCTTGTGATGGAATGGCGGGGTATCAATGTAATTAAAAAAATGGAATAGAACTGCAAGTGCACCCCCTCTACAGTAGCTGCTGGTGCAAGCACCTGTGTTGTAGGTATGGTGTGGTATGGTACCATACCATACTGTAGGTATATGAGTAGTATTTTGTGATGGTTGAACCTTGTTTTTATTGGCTCAGGCACTTCTCATAGTACATATTCCTAACTATCAAGTTTATAATATAATGTATAATATAATATGATCCTGTGATCATGACATTAAAAATAATAATAGGCCTAGCCAGTCAATGATGTACTTGTGGGACAGGAATTCTCAACCTTCGTTTTTAATTCCTATATGGAGGGTGTTTTAAAATCATTGGCAGAACATATATGTTGGATTCCAAATTGGCACTCGCACTGTGCTGGAACTGGAGCCGATTTTTCATCCCGTGCTGTAACTGGGATGCTGACGTCCCCAAACTGGCACTCATCATGAAAATGGACCTGGAGTGCCAATCTGAGGACATCTCTTGATCTAGGTAGAGAAGTTTAAGAGTAGCAAGAACCTTGATTTTTTCTGAGGTAGGTAAATCAATAGAAGTGGTTTTGCGAGATTAATAGCCCAGGCAGTCAATTTAGGTAACAAAATGACCAGGTGTGAATCAGTCTTTTTTTGCGAGATATAGGAACAATGGGACCGTTTGCAATAAATTAACTTAGTTTCACATGTCTGTGGCGTAGGCGTAAACAAATTGTCCAAAAAGACACATCTCTAGACATGTCCTGGACATATCCTGGACATTGTGTCTTTTTGCATTTTAAAATTATGACACAGGACATCAAAATCTGGACACCGAGGACATGAGAGGACGCAGCTTTAATAGTGTGATTTATGTATTTAGATGGTACTTTTTAGTAAAAATTTACTTCTACTGTACCAATTCATCTATTGTTACTCATATAACATAACTCAAAATTGTTTAACATTATTATGTAGCCTAGGTTGCAAATTACTGTTTTTGTTACTGTCACCCAAACCCCCAAAATATTACTGTCACAGTAATCATGGTAACTTCCCAAGAATTACTGTATATTCCCCAGTAATTGGCAGGTGGAGTCTCATTGATTTCCCCAACCCCAACCTTAAACTGATTTTAGTTAGACAGTAACTTCACTGCGACAAGAACCGCCTCCCCCCCCAAAAGGCAACATTGCCCAGTAGTCCTAAATTACTGGGGAATTACTGGGTAATTTCCAACGTAGTATGTAGCCTTACTCCTAGAGATAAGAACTGTTTATGTATGAATTAGCCGATGAACAGACCATTATTCTCAGCACCACATATCATTCTAGAAGCCTTGTACAGCATCTAACTGTTGCTTATAGAATAAGCAATCAGTCAATCATCAACTGCAGTATGCATCACATTATATCTAGGTCAATTATCAACTGCAGTACGCACCACATCATATCGAGCAGAGAAATATCAACACTGAATCAAATGATATCCTTTTGCTTCATATGATAGCATTTAATAAACTGACGCCTGCATGGGTATTGCTTTTCATGCTCCATTTATAATTCCAGTTAGATGTAGATGATTATTATGTGGTGCAGTATTTGTCTTGAATTAATCATTTTTTCTCATGGGCAACAAAAGTTTTTATGGTACTCTACAAATATTCCTATAATTTTATTCAAAAGTAACTCATTAAGATCAAACATTTAAGATTCAATTACTACACTTGCTTCTGCTCTGTCTGGTACACAATTTGAATATGAGATTCTTGTTGGGTTGCTGCAATCATCTCAATTAACATAACACCAACAATGAAGGGCTCCTCATCATACACATCATCAGTGCACACTCCAATCACACACCACACACCATCCCATCCTTTGCAATACTCAAAATTTCCAGAATACACTGAGTAAATAGTTTAAGTATCGGGATCAAAAAATACAAGGCCTTGACACTTTACCCTCAGCCTTGCGCCGGCAACAGGATCATTATTTTTAAGCAATGTTTTCTCCCAATCCTCTTACCATGCGCTAAAAACATGTTTCTGAATAGGATCAGTTAACTCTGCAATGTTGACTCCAAACTCCTTAAGTTGAAGATCAAAACTGCAACCAAAACATAGTTATTTGAGTACATATGACAATAGTGAAGCATTTACAACACTGTTCTCAAAACTTACTTCAAATCATCATCTCCAAACAGGGTATCTCCCCCTTTTGCATTAATTTTCTCGTGAGCTTTGCATTTTAATCTTGCCTCTTCAATACAAGCAGAAGTATAGAGAACCGACTGCTTTTCAGTTTTATCTGCACTGCAATGTGATCTCTTATAGTCTTAAGATGCTTCACATCACCCCAGCTCTGTTTGGCTGACCCAATTCCTGGGTGGTTTGATGTATTTCTACATGCAACAACACCCAAGACTTCTGTATGTGGCAATGAATACTTTGCATGCCAGCTAGCAGACCTATCTGTCAAGAAAATTTTCAGAAAAAGGAAAGGAGAGGGAATCCTCACCTGCTCTCGCAGCCACTGCTTCTCTTTATGATGGAGAAGAGGGCATTTTCAGCGGCGGCTTGCAAGTGTGTCTGTGAGCCGAGATATCAACTGGCCTGTAGATGGTGCACAGCAATATAATTGAAAAAGTAAAATTATTAGCTGTCAACATTGTATTCAGAACAAGGAAAGGATGGGGAATTCTCACCTGCGCTTGCGGTCCCTGCTTCTCTTTGCTATGGAGGAGAGGGTGTTGGAGGCGGCGGCTGGTGATTGTGTCTGTGGGCTGAGATATCTACTGGCCCGTGGATGGTGCACAGCAATGTAACTGAAAAATAAATTTATTATCTGTCAAAAGTTTATTAAAAATAGGAAAGGAGGGGAAATTCTCACCTCTGTTTGTGGTTGCTGTTTCATTTGCTATGGATGAGAGGGTGTTGGTGGCAGCGGCTCATGATTGTGTCGGTGGGCTGAGATATCAACTGGCCCATGATGGTGCACAGCAATGTAACTGAAAAAATAAATTTATTTGCTGTAAAAATGTTATTCAGAAGAAGGAAAGGATGGGGGAGTCTCAACTGTGCTCGTGGTCGCTGCTTCTCTTTATGATGGAGAAGAGTGCGTATTCAGTGGCGGGTCATGTTTGTGTCTGTGGGCTGAGATATCAACTGGCCAGTGAATGGTACACAGCAATGTAACTGAAGAAAAAAATATAAGCTGTCAAAATTTTATTCAGCGAAAGGAAAGGATGGGGGAATTCTCACCTGCGCTTGGGGTCCCTGCCTCTCTTTGTGATGGAGGAGAGGGCATTTTCAAAGGCTGCTCGCAAGTGTGTCTGTGGGCCGATATATCAACTGGACTGTCGAGGGTACACAGCAATGTAATTGAATAAATAAAATTATTAGCTGTCAACATTGTATTCAGAACAAGGAAAGGATGGGGAATTCTCACCTGCACTTGCGGTCCCTACTTCTCTTTGCTATGGAGGAGAGGGCATTTTCAATGGCAACTCGCAAGTGTGTTTGTGGGCTGAGATATCAACTGGCCCGTGGATGGTTCACAGCAGTGTAATTGAAAAATAAAATTATTAGCTGTCAAAATTCTATTCTAAAATAGGAAAGGAGGGGAAATTCCCCCCTCTGTGCTTGCGGTCGCTGATTCTCTTTGGTATGGAGGAGAGGGTGTTGGTGGCGGCAGCTCGCAATTGTGCCTGTGGGCCAAAAACATGGTCTTCATGTTGAGGGGGCAAACAATCCCATTGTGGTAAGCCATGCGATGGGGGTTGCAGTACAGTCCAGTTTTTGGCATTGTCTGAATGGGCGCATTGCCAGAATTGTGTAGGTACTATTATACACTACAATTATATACTTTTGTTAATAATTCCTGACTCCATACCTACGACATGGGCCTGCACTGCAAAAGAAAAACTCTGGCAACCTCTTGGTACACTCAAGTGTGCAGGGAGGTTACCAGAGCCCCCTGGAATGGTATCTTCTTGCAACCTCCCTGAACACATCTGTTACACTCTCGTACACTAGTGTACCGGAGGGTTACAAGTCAGAATTGATTTCGGACTCTTGACTGGACTATGAACCATTAAGGCGGTCATGTACTTTTCCTACGTGAAATTGTACATGTTTTGACAAAAAATCTTGGATGTGAAGTGTCAGATAGTCTGTCCGTGGCTTACGTTGAGTCAGAATAAAAAAAATATCCCTCACGCATGAACATGATGTGCCATCATCCTAGCATGATCCCACAATTTTCACAATGTTCGCTATCTGACATGGACATCAGCGTAGAAAACATATCAATTTCTACGTGTTGGACTTTGAACCACAATTTCAATATAGACCACTATTTGTAGCTATTTTTAGGTGGTGGTCATGACAAGCTGAGGACGTGTAAAGCTGGACTTAAGCTCTCAAGATAGTCCCAAAGGGTTTTGTGTTCTTGCACGGGTCTCGGGAGTTGGATATTGAGGCCACACGAGCGGCCAAAGATATCTGACAAATAAGAGTCCAAAATCAATTCTGACTTGTACCGAGGACTACCGGTGGGTTACCGGAAAATTGAGACCCAAACAAGTCTTCCAATTTATTTCTTCTTCCAATGGGAATTACTAGTTTTGTCAGGAAAACGGACTTCTCAGTAAGTCTTAGAATCAATATCAATCTAAGTAGTGGCTATAACTTCATTACTTAGTAGCTAAAAAATGTGTACTGGTGGCATAATGGAAGTGTACAGGTGAGTTACTGTACGGGAGGGTTACCAGAGTGTAAAGGAGGGTTACCGGAGTGTATGGGAGGGGTCTTGAGTGTATGGAAGGGTTACCTGAGGTGTACCCAAGGGTTACCAGAGCGTACGGGAGGGCTACCGGGTCTGATATACTGTTAGACTACACTAAGATTGAGCGGAGTATGTGCAATTTATCCTCACTAGTAAAATTAAACATAGTACATCATATAAATTCTGGGCTCGCCCCTTTATCCTACCAAAGAACAAGCCTTAATGCCACATAGGCCAAAATTTCAGCCCCAAGCCAAAAAATGATACTGCAGACCATCCGGGTAATTGAAAGTAAGCTGAAATTAAAACATTGTAAAATAGTTTGAGTTCTTCATAACTCACCTTAAAAATGTACATGCCCCTGCCAGTTGTTGTTGACTACACGGCGGTGCCAGGCGGGATACCAAACTCAGTCTGTGGACTGAGTTTTCCCATGATGGACTGGTGGGGTATCAATGTAATTGAAAAACATAGAGGTGATGGGAATGAAGTGAGAGTGCACCCCCCTACAGTTGCTGCTCGTTCAAGCACCTTTGTTGTAGTATGGTTCAGTATTGTATCATACCCTATGCTGTGGCAATAATGTCGCGCAAGAGTGAGGTACCGTGATACAAAGGAATCCGAGCTCCATTCAAGCAAGTGCTTGTACTCTGATAGTACCTCTACAGTACCGTGATAGTACCTAGTCTGGCCTTACTTGCTATCCTCTACCTATATACTACCCGGAGGTCGATTTCAAAAAAGCAGCACTCCGTCCGCATTTTTGTCCCCATAAACGGGGTGCAGGCGGTTCTGTAAACAGGTAACTCCCTTTGAGTTGTTTTAACTTCAATAAAAAGACCCATGGAGTATCTCCTATCAAACTAAGTGCAAAAATGACCGTTTTCAATAAGTTTTAAATTGGGCTGTATCGGTTTATCATGTGGGGTCATTACTATTCGTGGGAATGTTGAGATGCAAATTGTGTGAACAAGTTATGGGGCTGTATTAGGTACTTTGTGGTGTCATATATTATGATTCATGTGAGAATATGATCAATGATACGAAATTATCTAGGGCTGTTCAATTGAGTCAGTCAGTTAGGTAGGCACGCCAATGTATTGTTTATCTACCTGTCATCGCAATCCAGGTCACTCACGGGATTTACGACAATGTAACTTCAATGATTAGATGATTCATCAATTTAAGTCGGAATTCGGGTGACTGACCTGATCTCTGACTCCGAAGGCTTATCAGAGATATAAGAAGAAATAATTCTTGTGTATATATCATCTGTTTTCTCATAAATCAGTGATTCAGCGGAATTACGAGATTATACTATTTAATATTACAATCTCGTAATTCCGGTTAGAGACAAGAATTGCAAGAATTCACTATAATAATTTGGAGTACTTTCTACTCATAACTATTTTTTGTCATCATTTTTTCTGTAATAAAGTAAGTATGGTGGTTATAATATAATTTATGATGTGTTTTCACTTTGGGTTTCTACATTGACTTTTGTCTACTTTCCTGTATAGAGTTGTGTAACTGGAGGATTTGGGGAGAGACACATTTTTTTGTTCCAATTGTACTTTTGGGGTATTGGTGTCTTTGTTTGAGCAGTTAAGGTTGTTTGTCATTGGGCTGTGTTACATGATTGAGTGGAATTAGTTTGTTGTTTTGTAAAAGGGAGGTTTAATTATGCATTTTTCAATAGTGGTGGCAGAGCTTTCCAGCTCATTGATGTACTCAAAGCAAATTTCGTATGACCATAATGTTTGAGCACAGAGGTATAAGATGGGATATTGAGACTGATGGGATGTCCAAGTTTCTGTTCTGTTTTTGTCTTTGGACTCTTGGGACTTACGGTAACCTCCCTGTACACTCTGACATTTTTAGAGTGGACCGGGAGGCTACCGGTGTTTTTTGTTTGCAGTGCAACACATGACCCATACAAGAGGCATATGTTCTCATGTCTGCAAAAAAAGGCGTTGAGGCAAAATTCAGGACACGGGACAGTTTCAAGGACATGTCCAGGACATGTGATACTAAGTAAATTAATAGCGGTCAATTTCGGTAACAAAATGACCGCACGTGGATCAGGCTTTGATAGCATGATATATGAACAAAACAACCATTTGCAGTACATTGTACATTAATAATCTCAGACGATACCATTTAAACCCACTTAAGAAATATTATTGCCCATCAGCAAACCATGTTCGATTCTGTCTAAGGGCTTAAGGAATTGCTTCTATGTAGAGGATATGTGGCAGCCTTTGCTATTGTAAAATAGTGAAGAAAACAACGGGTTGTTACAGGGAAAAGAGATAATGCCAGTCTAGCCCGCTCAAAAAATATTGCCCCAGCAGCAAATCATGGTCAATTCCATCAATGGGCATAGGATTGGGTACTATTGGAGCTGGAACCAGCGCCAATATGGGGTGGGTGCCAATATGGGGTTTCAAGGCTCTGGCCCTGTTCCAGCACTGGACGCCCAGTGCTGGAACTGGGGGAGACAGACTTACTTTTGTGGTCCCAGTTCCAGCACGGGGTGCCCCGTATTGGCACGGTGCCAGCATGGGGATGTCAGTGCCCCAGTTCCAGCACTGGGCGAAAAGTCGGTCCCAGTTCCAGTATGGGGCCAGTGCTACTACGGGGGCTAACATATATAAAACCAACCGCTTCAAACATAAAAACAGGACCAATAAGCCGTCACCAAAAAATCAAAAACCAAGTGTAGAATCGTCACCAAAACTAGACCCTACAGGCGATCTTCCTGGTGATAGCTCGTGATTTGCAAAATGTCAGTCATGAAGTACCCCAACACTCGGAAGATTTTTTTGCTTCAAAGCTTAGTGTGATAAGCAAAACTGTGGCTTAAGCAATGTATAAATAACTGGTAATCTCCCTGTACACTCTTGAAACTTCCGGTAACAAAAGTGCACAGGAAGGTTACCGGTGTTTTTGTGTGCAGTGAGCAGCAGCATTTGTATACCCCCTCCATGCTCATCATCATGGAGCCCCTTCCATCACTTTCTGTAGCAGGATGCAGGGTTATAGTGTACCCTGACACAAGGGATGCCATCAATTGCAATGGGGGAATGTCTGTACTGGGTCAAGAGATCACTCCATAATAGACCCCACTTCTTTAGAATGTCCTACCACCTTCTGCACCACCTCTCCCCCCATCCAAATTCCTATCATCATCCACCACCAAATATCCCCTCTTTCCATTCAACATCATTTTTGGAATCTATTAACACATCAGCATCAATCTCCCGGCAGAATGTTTGCACATACATCAAGCAGCCCAATCCTTCTTCTACACAGGTGCCCCCATCTCCTCCTCATTCATATCATCATCCCCCACCAATCATCCCCTTTGTATGTCAGTGTTTGAAATGAACAATATGAATCCATTGACATCAAAAAGCAATCCATTATCCAACCATATGCTCCCCCCCTCTTTTCCCATCTCATCATGTGTACAGGAATCCCCCAACTGAAATTCAATGGTTCCATGCTATTAATCCATCATCTTCAAAAAATCCAGGGTAGAAATTTTTATCAGCAGTGAAGTTGTCCGCAGCAGATTATTCATGCTGCTCCATCAACAATGTCCCCTTCCATACACGAGCTACTCTTAACCCATTGCAATATACTCAAGAGCATCCTCCTTGAAATGAAGTCATCAAATAACTGGAACATCATCTGCCAAGTGCTTCCCAATTGTCACTATTGTCGACCTCACAAACCAGAACACCCATAACATCACCCAACTTAAACCTTACTTCTTATGAGTTGTTGGGGATAATGAATGGAAAGCTTCCAGAATTGTGATGAGCATGACCGTAAAAGATTTTGAACAGCATGGTTTAGAATATTATGATGGGCAATGTATAATGTAAAAGGGAAAGTAAAGATGATAGAGCACTGAAAATTAGTGCACAACCTGAATCAGCACTGAAGGAATGTGATTCTTCAATTGCCAAGACATTGTTTGCTCCTATTTGGGATGGTATTGATTTGAAGGATGTTGTTGTAGAGAGCAGTGATAAAGCTTGTGAGCCTGCAGTGGATCATTATACAAGTGAGTGAACATCTCATTTTATTCAATGTTTGCATTATAGAGTGCAAGCTCAACATGATGTTTCCTTTCAATCTTAATCGTTTAAAGTGACTTTGATTTTTAGTACTCTGACATTGGTTTTAATCAAGAAGAGATGAGTCCATTCATCACTACCAATCAGTTATCTCTTCTTAAGAGTGGCATCATAACCACTCTTCATGATTCCAAGGAACCCAAGATGAATGAATTTAGAATGGAGCAAACCGATCAAATCAGGAAAATGAAGGGAAATTAAGAAAGGCTGCCGTAAGTGTATCTATAATACCGGTCAAAACTGAATGATTTGTATAACTAAATTATATTGCTGTATGAGTTTATGTGATGGATCAAATGTACTTGCCAGGAAAAGGAGAGGTAAATTTAGAAAAACTTGAATAGGCATAATGTTTTGACATCCATTGCATTAACATCTTTACCTTTGAGGAAGAAAGGTGGAAAGAATTTGCTGCCTTTCCCTTGTAAGTGTCATGAAAAGTGCCACGATTGTTTTTTTATTTCACGTAACAGATTCATGAAGTATCCTTTCTTGGGTGTAGGCAAGCAAAATACTAATCCAATAAACCAGAGTGATGCTGTGGCCCCTCTTCCAGTAAAAAGAAGGATGTTGCAGTATCTCTTCCGACTACAAATGGTAAGCAGTTGGCAGATTATGATGTGATTTCCTTTGAATGAAAGAGAACTTATAGCTGACATCCGACCCATTACATATGATGATAGGGGTCGCAGAAGAGGAAAGACAAACATTCATGAATGGGATGGTCATTGATAGAACTGGTTGCATTAACGGAAAAAATGATGGGGAAGTCTTTATGGAGAAGGTAATCAAAATGCATGAAATAAAAAGGGAAGGGAACAATTTCTTGTAAAATAGGTTGGGTACCCTTTTAGTCACGCTAGTTGAGAACCATTTAAAACCATTCTGGCAAGAAAGCATCTAAGTATCTAATTATGTTCATGCATACAATAACATATATTGTTTACATCAAAATGCCAACTATCCTCTTAAAAATTAAAGAGAGGAAAAGATAACCTCATCTCAGGTGAATTTAAAACAATGTTTGTTGTGACATTATCCTCATGAAAGAATACTAGGATCATAGTTTGGTTTCCTTTTCCACAGAGAAGAAAAACACAACGAGTAAGAAGAGAAAAAAGAGGAGTTATCAAGTGAGTGTAATAGCAACACAGATAGACAGAGACAACTCAGTCTGTGGACTGAGTTTCGGCTGTTCCCATGCCTGGCCTGAAATAAAATAATTGAAAATTAGATATAGTCAAGACAAGTGTAAAAGTAATTGTATTCCATGCAACTCACCTCTCTTACTATACTCGCTGCTGCCAAATATCGTTGGCAACACGGCGGTGCAAAGCGAAATCCCAAATTCAGTCTGTGGACTGAGTTTTGGGGATTTCAGAACTGGGCCTGTAACTATTTAATTGAAAAAAATTAACATGTGTTGAGTATAATAGGGTGAAAAAAGATGAGTTCATGAAAACTCACCCCCAAAATATACCAGCCGCTGCCAATCGTTCTTGGCACACGGTGGTCCAAGGCAGAATGCCTAACTCAGTCTGCAAACTGAGTTTCGGCGATTTTGCAAGTAGACCTGTAACTAATTAATTGAAAAAATTAACATATGTTGAGTACAATAGTGTGAAAAAAGATGAGTTCATGAAAACTCACCCCCAAAATATACCGGCCGCTGCCAATCGTTCTTGGCAACACGGCGGTCCAAGGCGGAATGCCTAACTCAGTCTGTGGACTGAGTTTCGGCGATTTTGCCAGTAGACCTGTAACTAATTAATTGAAAAAATTTGCCATGTGGTGAGTATAGTGGTGTAGAACACGAAGATTTTTAAAATATCTTACCCCCAAAATATACCGGCCGCTGCCAATTGTTGTTGACAACATGGCGGTCCAAGGCGGAATGCCTAACTCAGTCTGTGGACTGAGTTTCGGCGATTTTGCCCGTAGACCTGTAACTAATTAATTGAAAAAAATTAACATATGTTGAGTACAATAGTGTGAAAAAAGATGAGTTCATGAAAACTCACCCCCAAAACATACCGGCCACTGCCAATCGTTCTTGGCAACATGGCAGTCCAAGGCGGAATGCCTAACTCAGTCTGTGGACTGAGTTTCGGCGATTTTGCCCGTAGACCTGTAACTATTTAATTGGAAAAAAATGGACGTGTGGTGAGTACAGTGGTGTAGAACATGAAGAGTTTTAAATATCTTACCCCCAAAATATACCAGCCGCTGCCAATCGTTCTTGGCACACGGCAGTCCAAGGCGGAATGCCTAACTCAGTCTGCAAACTGAGTTTTGGCGATTTTGCCAGTAGACCTGTAACTAATTAATTGAAAAAAATTAACATATGTTGAGTACAATAGTGTGAAAAAGATGAGTTCATGAAAACTCACCCCAAAATATACCGCCGCTGCCAATCGTTCTTGGCAACACGGCGGTCCAAGGCGGAATGCCTAACTCAGTCTGTGGACTGAGTTTCGGCGATTTTGCCCGTAGACCTTTAACTAATTAATTGAAAAAAATGGACGTGTGGTGAATATAGTGGTGTAGAACATGAAGAGTTTTAAATATCTTACCCCCAAAATATACCGGCCGCTGCCAATTGTTGTTTGCAACATGGCGGTCCAAGGCGGAATGCCTAACTCAGTCTGTGGACTGAGTTTCGGTGATTTCGCCGGTAGGCCTGCAAATATTTAATTGAAAAAAAATTTGCCGTGTGGTGAGTATAATATTGTAGAACAAGATGAAATCTTGATTACTCACCCCCAAAATATACCAGCCGCTGCCAATTGTTGTTGGCAACATAGGGGTGCAAGGCGGGAGGGATAACTCAGTCTGTGGACTGAGTTTTGGCCGTTCCCATGATGGACCAGTGAGGTATCAGTGATGTAATTGAAAAAAATACAAATGTGTGATGTGAAAGCAGTGAGAGGGCGCACTGCCACAGTTGTGCCTGGGTCAAGCACCATTGTTGTAGTATGGTACCATACGTAGATGTACTAAACTGTATTATCATACGAATATGCCACACAAGAATTAGGTGACGTGATACAAAGGAATAAGTAACAAACACATAGACACACTACTCCAATTTTCAGCCCCACTTATTATTCTTATGTTGTGTTCTCATTTTTTGGCGCAGTCACTTCTGGTAGTACCATATTTTTATAATATGGTATGAATAGGCCCAAAACGCACTCACCAAATGAAATCATAGATCAAGCCTAGAATTGAAACCAAAACTAGACCCAACAGGTGATCTTGCAGTTTACAACTCGTGATTCGCAAAATGTGAGTCATGAAACAAACAACCACTCCAAAGACACTTTTTGCTTCAAAGCTTAGAGTGGTAAACAAAAATACAGCTTAAGTAATGTATAAAAAACCGGTAACCCACCCATACACTCTTGAAATTCCGGTAACCTCTCCGTACACTCTGACGTTTTGCGAGTGTACGGGGAGGTTACCGGTGTTTTTCGTTTGCAGTGGACTGACACAGACGGACACAGACAGACACAGACAGACACAGAAAGATACAAACAAACACAGACCGATAGAGGACACAGAAAGACACAGACAGACACAGAAAGATACAAACAAACACAGACCGATACAGGACACAGAAAAATACAAACAAACACAGACCGATACAGGACACAGAAAGACACAGACAGACACAGACAGACACAGACAGACACAGAGAGACACAGACAGACACAGACAGACACAGACAGACACAGACAGACACAGACAGACACAGACAGACACAGACAGACACAGACAGACACAGACATACACAGACAGACACAGACACAGACAGAGTCAGACAGAGACAGAAAGAGTCAGACAGAGACAGACAGACACAGACAGACACAGACAGACACAGACAGACACAGACAGACACAGACAGACACAGACAGACACAGACAGACACAGACAGACACAGACAGACACAGACAGACACAGACAGACACAGACAGACACAGACAGACACAGACAGACACAGACAGACACAGACAGACACAGACAGACACAGACAGACACAGACAGACACAGACAGACACAGACAGACACAGACAGACACAGACAGACACAGACAGACACAGACAGACACAGACAGACACAGACAGACACAGACAGACACAGACAGACACAGACAGACACAGACAGACACAGACAGACACAGACAGACACAGACAGACACAGACAGACACAGACAGACACAGACAGACACAGACAGACACAGACAGACACAGACAGACACAGACAGACACAGACAGACACAGACAGACACAGACAGACACAGACAGACACAGACAGACACAGACAGACACAGACAGACACAGACAGACACAGACAGACACAGACAGACACAGACAGACACAGACAGACACAGACAGACACAGACAGACACAGACAGACACAGACAGACACAGACAGACACAGACAGACACAGACAGACACAGACAGACACAGACAGACACAGACAGACACAGACAGACACAGACAGACACAGACAGACACAGACAGACACAGACAGACACAGACAGACACAGACAGACACAGACAGACACAGACAGACACAGACAGACACAGACAGACACAGACAGACACAGACAGACACAGACAGACACAGACAGACACAGACAGACACAGACAGACACAGACAGACACAGACAGACACAGACAGACACAGACAGACACAGACAGACACAGACAGACACAGACAGACACAGACAGACACAGACAGACACAGACAGACACAGACAGACACAGACAGACACAGACAGACACAGACAGACACAGACAGACACAGACAGACACAGACAGACACAGACAGACACAGACAGACACAGACAGACACAGACAGACACAGACAGACACAGACAGACACAGACAGACACAGACAGACACAGACAGACACAGACAGACACAGACAGACACAGACAGACACAGACAGACACAGACAGACACAGACAGACACAGACAGACACAGACAGACACAGACAGACACAGACAGACACAGACAGACACAGACAGACACAGACAGACACAGACAGACACAGACAGACACAGACAAGACACAGACAGACACAGACAGACACAGACAGACACAGACAGACACAGACAGACACAGACAGACACAGACAGACACAGACAGACACAGACAGACACAGACAGACACAGACAGACACAGACAGACACAGACAGACACAGACAGACACAGACAGACACAGACAGACACAGACAGACACAGACAGACACAGACAGACACAGACAGACACAGACAGACACAGACAGACACAGACAGACACAGACAGACACAGACACACACAGACAGACACAGACAGACACAGACAGACAGACACACAGACACACACACACAGACACACACAGACACAGACACAGACAGACACAGACAGACACAGACAGACACAGACAGACACAGACAGACACAGACAGACACAGACAGACACAGACAGACACAGACAGACACAGACAGACACAGACAGACACAGACAGACACAGACAGACACAGACAGACACAGACAGACACAGACAGACACAGACAGACACAGACAGACACAGACAGACACAGACAGACACAGACAGACACAGACAGACACAGACAGACACAGACAGACACAGACAGACACAGACACAGACAGACACAGACAGACACAGACAGACACAGACAGACACAGACAGACACAGACAGACACAGACAGACACAGACAGACACAGACAGACACAGACAGACACAGACAGACAGAGACAGACACAGACAGAGACAGACAGACACAGACAGACACAGACAGACACAGACAGACACAGACAGACACAGACAGACACAGACAGACACAGACAGACAGACACAGACAGACACAGACAGACACAGACAGACACAGACAGACACAGACAGACACAGACAGACACAGACAGACACAGACAGACACAGACAGACACAGACAGACACAGACAGACACAGACAGACACAGACAGACACAGACAGACACAGACAGACAGACACAGACAGACACAGACAGACACAGACAGACACAGACAGACACAGACAGACACAGACAGACACAGACAGACACAGACAGACACAGACAGACACAGACAGACACAGACAGACACAGACAGACACAGACAGACACAGACAGACACAGACAGACACAGACAGACACAGACAGACACAGACAGACACAGACAGACACAGACAGACACAGACAGACACAGACAGACACAGACAGACACAGACAGACACAGACAGACACAGACAGACACAGACAGACACAGACAGACACAGACAGACACAGACAGACACAGACAGACACAGACAGACACAGACAGACACAGACAGACACAGACAGACACAGACAGACACAGACAGACACAGACAGACACAGACAGACACAGACAGACACAGACAGACACAGACAGACACAGACAGACAGACAGACAGACAGACAGACACAGACAGACAGAGACAGACACAGACAGACACAGACAGACACAGACAGACACAGACAGACACAGACAGACACAGACAGACACAGACAGACACAGACAGACACAGACAGACACAGACAGACACAGACAGACACAGACAGACACAGACAGACACAGACAGACACAGACAGACACAGACAGACACAGACAGACACAGACAGACACAGACAGACACAGACAGACACAGACAGACACAGACAGACACAGACAGACACAGACAGACACAGACAGACACAGACAGACACAGACAGACACAAGACAGACACAGACAGACACAGACAGACACAGACAGACACAGACAGACACAGACAGACACAGACAGACACAGACAGACACAGACAGACACAGACAGACACAGACAGACACAGACAGACACAGACAGACACAGACAGACACAGACAGACACAGACAGACACAGACAGACACAGACAGACACAGACAGACACAGACAGACACAGACAGACACAGACAGACACAGACAGACACAGACAGACACAGACAGACACAGACAGACACAGACAGACACAGACAGACACAGACAGACACAGACAGACACAGACAGACACAGACAGACACAGACAGACACAGACAGACACAGACAGACACAGACAGACACAGACAGACACAGACAGACACAGACAGACACAGACAGACACAGACAGACACAGACAGACACAGACAGACACAGACAGACACAGACAGACACAGACAGACACAGACAGACACAGACAGACACAGACAGACACAGACAGACACAGACAGACACAGACAGACACAGACAGACACAGACAGACACAGACAGACACAGACAGACACAGACAGACACACAGACAGACACAGACAGACACAGACAGACACAGACAGACACAGACAGACACAGACAGACACAGACAGACACAGACAGACACAGACAGACACAGACAGACACAGACAGACACAGACAGACACAGACAGACACAGACAGACACAGACAGACACAGACAGACACAGACAGACACAGACAGACACAGACAGACACAGACAGACACAGACAGACACAGACAGACACAGACAGACACAGACAGACACAGACAGACACAGACAGACACAGACAGACACAGACAGACACAGACAGACACAGACAGACACAGACAGACACAGACAGACACAGACAGACACAGACAGACACAGACAGACACAGACAGACACAGACAGACACAGACAGACACAGACAGACACAGACAGACACAGACAGACACAGACAGAGACAGACAGACACAGACAGACACAGACAGACACAGACAGACACAGACAGACACAGACAGACACAGACAGACACAGACAGACACAGACAGACACAGACAGACACAGACAGACACAGACAGACACAGACAGACACAGACAGACACAGACAGACACAGACAGACACAGACAGACACAGACAGACACAGACAGACACAGACAGACACAGACAGACACAGACAGACACAGACAGACACAGACAGACACAGACAGACACAGACAGACACAGACAGACACAGACAGACACAGACAGACACAGACAGACACAGACAGACACAGACAGACACAGACAGACACAGACAGACACAGACAGACACAGACAGACACAGACAGACACAGACAGACACAGACAGACACAGACAGACACAGACAGACACAGACAGACACAGACAGACACAGACAGACACAGACAGACACAGACAGACACAGACAGACACAGACAGACACAGACAGACACAGACAGACACAGACAGACACAGACAGACACAGACAGACACAGACAGACACAGACAGACACAGACAGACACAGACAGACACAGACAGACACAGACAGACAGACACAGACAGACACAGACAGACACAGACAGACACAGACAGACACAGACAGACACAGACAGACACAGACAGACACAGACAGACACAGACAGACACAGACAGACACAGACAGACACAGACAGACACAGACAGACACAGACAGACACAGACAGACACAGACAGACACAGACAGACACAGACAGACACAGACAGACACAGACAGACACAGACAGACACAGACAGACACAGACAGACACAGACAGACACAGACAGACACAGACAGACACAGACAGACACAGACAGACACAGACAGACACAGACAGACACAGACAGACACAGACAGACACAGACAGACACAGACAGACACAGACAGACACAGACAGACACAGACAGACACAGACAGACACAGACAGACACAGACAGACACAGACAGACACAGACAGACACAGACAGACACAGACAGACACAGACAGACACAGACAGACACAGACAGACACAGACAGACACAGACAGACACAGACAGACACAGACAGACACAGACAGACACAGACAGACACAGACAGACACAGACAGACACAGACAGACACAGACAGACACAGACAGACACAGACAGACACAGACAGACACAGACAGACACAGACAGACACAGACAGACACAGACAGACACAGACAGACACAGACAGACACAGACAGACACAGACAGACACAGACAGACACAGACAGACACAGACAGACACAGACAGACACAGACAGACACAGACAGACACAGACAGACACAGACAGACACAGACAGACACAGACAGACACAGACAGACACAGACAGACACAGACAGACACAGACAGACACAGACAGACACAGACAGACACAGACAGACACAGACAGACACAGACAGACACAGGCAGACACAGGCAGACACAGACAGACACAGACAGACACAGACAGACACAGACAGACACAGACAGACACAGACACACACAGACAGACACAGACAGACACAGACAGACACAGACAGACACAGACAGACACAGACAGACACAGACAGACACAGGCAGACACAGACAGACACAGACAGACACAGACAGACACAGACAGACACAGACAGACACAGACAGACACAGACAGACACAGACAGACACAGACAGACACAGACAGACACAGACAGACACAGACAGACACAGACAGACACAGACAGACACAGACAGACACAGACAGACACAGACAGACACAGACAGACACAGACACACACAGACAGACACAGACAGACACAGACAGACACAGACAGACACAGACAGACACAGACAGACACAGACAGACACAGACAGACACAGACAGACACAGACAGACACAGACAGACACAGACAGACACAGACAGACACAGACAGACACAGACAGACACAGACAGACACAGACAGACACAGACAGACACAGACAGACACAGACAGACACAGACAGACACAGACAGACACAGACAGACACAGACAGACACAGACAGACACAGACAGACACAGACAGACACAGACAGACACAGACAGACACAGACAGACACAGACAGACACAGACAGACACAGACAGACACAGACAGACACAGACAGACACAGACAGACACAGACAGACACAGACAGACACAGACAGACACAGACAGACACAGACAGACACAGACAGACACAGACAGACACAGACAGACACAGACAGACACAGACAGACACAGACAGACACAGACAGACACAGACAGACACAGGCAGACACAGACAGACACAGACAGACACAGACAGACACAGACAGACACAGACAGACACAGACACACACAGACACACACAGACACACACAGACACACACAGACACACACAGACACACACAGACAGACACAGACACACACAGACAGACACAGACAGACACAGACAGACACAGACAGAGTTTACTTACTCGTCGGTCTTGGATTCTTCCGTTGCGAATGAGCTTCAATTCTCGTACGTGGCACGCTCATATCTTGTGGTGAGGGAATCTTGGGTCTGGCCCAGCCCGACGAATCCGTGTCTACTCCAATTTGTCTGCCTTCTGTTCTCTGTCACACTGTTGGCTACCACCTTTGCTTTGGGCTCGTGATGGCTCTCGATACCTGACATTTTTCCCCCGTAGAAAATGTACCGAGTTCTACGGGGTGGACTTTCGAGCCTTATGCCTGTTTTTGTATTGCAATTGCAGCTGCCTTCCCTTGATTCTGAGGACTTGTCGAGCTGGACTTAAGCCCTCAAGATAGTCCCAAAGGGTTGTGCAATATCAGCCGGGACCAAAAGGGTTGATATTGCGGTCACACCAGTAGGCCAAAGATGTCTGACATTTCAGGCTCGAAAGTAGATTTTAACTTGTACAATACGTCTAACGTGTAGTATTAATAATATTATTGATGTGTGGCATTTTCCGCTTACCGGATGTTTTGGTACAATACTAGACATTCTTGATTGAGTCGCTCTTCTCTCTAGGACGTATGTAGTCTTAGTTTCGAGTCCATTCGAGTCTCTATAATATTATATCTCCTCGCCTTCTCCTAGCATCAATTCGACACCTTGCGTGGTTACAATCATATGGTACAATAGCACGCTGTAGGTACACAATACAATACCGTAATTACCGGTGTATAAGAACCGGAAAATGTATAAGAACCAAGCTAGTGTCCCTATCGCGATGAATAAATAAATGTATCTGAAGTAAGTCCCCTATTTACTTGTCATGTAAGGTACAAGTACTGTATGACTCGCTTTCCCGCCGAAGGTTGATTGTTGTGTGCGAGAGATGTTGTGTGATGTGTGTGGTTGTTGTGTGCGTGATGTGTGGTGAGTTTTCAGTCATAGTACTGTAACTCAGCGAATAATGGGACCCACGTGGACCAATACCTACCAATACATATGGGCGTATTGCTCCCAATGAGGAGAATCTAAATGACCAAGGTTTAAAGTCAACAGAGTGTGTTAACTGGCCGAAAACGGAAAATGTCCGGCGAAACGGGTCATTTTGCATTGGTGGATCTTATACACCGGTGGTTCTTATACACCGGTATTATCGGAAGTTTGCAACCGATGTTGTAAATTCCTCGGGGGAATTCCCCGCCATTTTTTATATCTACACTGTGTATCATAATAGATCATTCGTGCCAGTGACTGACTTTCGTATACTTCCATTTTTTATATTGATTCCGCTTTATGTACGCGAATTAACCTCAAGTTTATTCGTAGTATTTTTGCAACGCCGGTTTGCAGAGTGGTATGCACAAATTCTGTGCGTGCAACCTAACAACGTCACGTGGTGAGGTTGCAAAAACATCGCTAAATAACAAATGTACGAACTCTAATTACAAAAAAACGTACCCGATTTACATAGCATATAAAACCTCTATTTTGTAGTATTAAAATATGTGTACATTTTATATAATTGTAAAAAACCACATCATACCAACAAGTTAAGCAAACCAACTGATCATTATTATTCATTCTAATTTTAATAACAAGATAATTTTGCTTTTAAGCTTTCTGCTTTCTATGTTTTATGCATGACTTTTGCATCTGTCATTCAAATATACTTTTTTCTGTAAGATGCCACTTCAGGAGGGAGAGGAATGTTTCATCTTTTGCTAACTGCTGCAAAAATTTACAGCAGTTGCTAGTACTGTTGAGTTAGACAGAGGAGATTTACATTTTTGGATTCCATGAAGATCTAAGGTGTACAGCATGTATTGTGCCATATTGTGTTCAATAACACAACCCTTATCCATCCCCCCTCCCCAAGCCACTCCAAAAACATTGGCACTGCCAGTCCTAATTGGTGTCCCCTTCCCACAGAGACATCCATATTCAATCATATTCACATTGCAATATGTCATACCAAGTTTTTTACTGGGTCTTTATATGGATCACCACTGAACTGCCACTTATGCACATATTGGGGGGGGGGGTCTTTGACGTGGAAGGGGTGAGGGGACCCATGACAGTAAATAAAGGACAGTGAGATTGAATGTCAACCAACATCAACAATCTATGTGGAGATATTAAAGGGTGCAAAATCACCACACATGCACACAACGCATTCAGTTCATTCATCATAACCATGAATATACCCCTTGTCATGATCTTCCCCCCACTTCCTATCAAACTGTTTGACATGGTTATGTTTACTTGATCTTTTTTGTTGCACTTCACAATCCAGCATGGGGTCTCATGCAGTTTCCACTTTTGGTGGACATGACTGCAAAATCATTCACAAAGAAACTCCTGAAAGTGTACGTGTGTCATCACACTGCTTATGGATTCACACTCAGCTCTTTTTATCAGGCTAAGTGAAGGCATTGCAGATTCTCAAAATATAGATACTGATCTTGTTCCACATCAATGACTCATGTAAATGGATGGCCCTGGGATGTTACCAGCTTCTTGTAATACCCTACTAAATTGGTACACACATAGAAGAATACTATTGCTGATAAGATGGCAAACATTCTTATAGTTTATCATGGCAGGTTGGATTTTGTGATCATACTAACCAATCCACAGATTCAAGCATAATGAAGTTGTGGTACACAATTGTTGGGGGAGGGGGAGAAGGGGTGACATGACCCCCACCAGAAGTACTGGACCTAGATCAGTTTGGCAAAAGTCTCCTCACAGCTGGTGACTAGCTCTCCCTAACAAACAAACATAAAATCTGAACCTGGCTCAAATTAGTCTTTTGTGCTGGCAGCTGGCAGCTGGCAGCTGGAAGCTGAACAAGGTCAGATGACATCAGACGTGATGTCAGTCAGACACAGCAAAAGATACTGACACCTGGTAATATACTCACATTCTCATCAGAACTACTGAACCAGTTTCAGTTCTCAACCAGTGCTGGCAACCCGGCAACTGAACCTAGTTCAGTTGCAAGTCTTAGTGGCAGACAAATTTACTGAACCAGGTTAACGCTAGTAGAGCTAACTAGGCCACCCCTTCTGGGGGGGCTCTCAACTAGAAAGTAAATTTATTGTTATCTTATTATCTGTCAAAATGTCTCTGTTAAAAGAAATAATGAAGTCAGATTTCTTTTTAGACAGACTTTTTGCATGACACAAGCAATAGTAAGATCATTAAATGTGCAATTTAGACTTCGTGATTATATTCAGGATAATATTTTTTGCATACAAATCACTTAGACCTATAAATGTCAAATTTATATGTATACTTTGATTGATTATTTGTCATAACGCGCATAAAGGTAGCGCGAACTTATCTTGAGACTCTTATGTCTTAGCGATAAAAAGAGAGCTCGCACACGTGGATATAACCCGGTTGCACACACTGTTGCTCGCTCTGCTGATATGGGCGTACTTAAAATGATTTGTGACTAATGTTCCCTAAAGTTTACAGAAACATTGTTGAAAATAATGTCAGATACACACACAAAGATATATTTTTAAAGGTAGGCATATATTAAAACACTAAGACTACATGTAAGCAAGTCCGAAGCTAAATGAATTATTTACAGGTAAGTTGACATCAACTTCAAAGTACCTGTTTTGGCAAAAAGCAAAAAACTGTCTCACTGAAGAAGAAGAAGGAGAAGAAGGAGAAGGAGAAGGGAGAAGAAGAAGGAGAATCGGCTCAGTTTCCAACACAACTAAGATTACCAGCAGCCGCTGCAAGATTTTTTGCAGCGAAACAGATTGCAATTTGTAGACAGAGGAAGAAGTACATTAAAATAAAGTGGCTTGCAGCATGAGTGTATGCCATGGGCGGGAGGCTCGCGTCATACGCGCTCCGCGCCCCTTTTAGTTTGAAATCAATTTCTTGTTACACACTCTTTTGTGACACGATAACATTCCCTTCAAGTTTTAAAGAACCCTTGTTTAAAATTTTTCGTCTCTATGTCTTAAAATGATTTGTGACTAATGTTCCCTTAAAGTTTACAGAAACATTGTTGAAAATAATGTCAGGCGTTACACACAAAGATATATTTTTAAAGGTAGGCATATATTAAAACACTAAGACTACCCATGTAAGTCCAAGCGAAAAATGAATTATTTACAGGTAAGTTGACATCAACTTCATGGTAAGTACCTGTTTTGGCAAAAAGCAAAAAAACTGTCTCACTGAAGAAGAAGAAGGAGAAGGAGAAGAAGGAGAAGGAGAAGGAGAAGAAGAAGGAGAATACGGCTCAGTTTCCAACACAACTAAGATTACCAGCAGCCGCTGCAAGATTTTTTGCAGCGAAACAGATTGCAATTTGTAGAGACAGAGGAAGAAGTACATTAAAATAAAGTGGCTTGCAGTACGAGTGTATGCCAAAATGGGCGGGAGCGCCTCGCGGCCAGCGCCAGGCCCCGCGCCCTTTTAGTTTGTGAAATCATTTTCTTGTTACACACTCTTTTGTGACACGATAACATTCCCTTCAAGTTTTAAAGAACCCTTGTTTAAAATTTTTCGTCTCTATGTCTTAAAATGATTTGTGACTAATGTTCCCTTAAAGTTTACAGAAACATTGTTGAAAATAATGTCAGACGTTACACACAAAGATATATTTTTAAAGGTAGGCATATATTAAAACACTAAGACTACCCATGTAAGTCCAAGCGAAAAATGAATTATTTACAGGTAAGTTGACATCAACTTCATGGTAAGTACCTGTTTTGGCAAAAAGCAAAAAAACTGTCTCACTGAAGAAGAAGAAGGAGAAGGAGAAGAAGGAGAAGGAGAAGGAGAAGGAGAAGAAGAAGGAGAATACGGCTCAGTTTCCAACACAACTAAGATTTTTAAAAAAATCTTGATTTTTAAAAAAATCTTGATAGTAAGATCATTAAATGTGCAATTTAGACTTCGTGATTATATTCAGGATAATATTTTTTGCATACAAATCACTTAGACCTATAAATGTCAAATTTATATGTATACTTTGATTGATTCTTTGTCATAACGCGCATAAAGGTAGCGCGAACTTATCTTGAGACTCTTATGTCAGTCTTATGTCTTAGCGATAAAAAGAGAGCTCGCACACGTGGATATAACCCGGTTGCACACACTGTTGCTCGCTCTGCTGATATGGGCGTAATTACGGTTAGGGATTTCAAGAGTGTATGTAGTACTTATTAATATGTCGTCTTCCGCAGTAGATGGTGGTATGGTAGTGGTATGTCTTCTACCAGACAGATAATATTTATTTTCCATATTTTTATTTGGAGCACCACAAATGAAACAAGATGACACCGAACCATGATTGGTTGACGTCTGTTCCACTCAACGTGCATATGCATCAACTAAATGATTGCAGCGTTACAAAACATCAATTCTGCGTGATTCATTGATCTACTTACCCTATTGATCATGACCGCCTCGATCGCGAGGTCTGTCGCCTTGCTTCTATGTGTGCTGCCCTTTGCGACAGCTTCTATCTTGCAAGATCGTCATGTCATCAATGTAAAAGCGACAAACGAATTGGAGCTGACACCCCATGGCAGCAATGCAGTCGATTTCAAATCAGGCGATTCAAGTGCAACCCATCGCTACCTCAAGGCTAAAAAGACCGACGAAACATACATCCAGGTCCGAGAAATCGATCGCATGTTTGAACGTACCTCCCCTGCCGAAGTCCACATCAAAATCCACAACCCCAAGCCCGCATACGAATACTGGTACAGCATCACAATAGTCTCTGAGGGCGTTTATACCGGCGTTGCCAAGTTTTTGCGCGTGGTGAAAGACAGACCGGGAAATCCCCTGCTCTATTCCTGGATACCAATCACGAGGGGAGATTATCAGATCATTGTTCATGAATTGGCCACGAGAGTTCACCCGATGTTGCCGACAATACCAATGGCCGATACATACGTATTTTCCGTGACGGACAAGCCGGGCGTTGATACACGCCAAATGATTCTTGACAAGATAAATAAGATGCGACCATGTCCGACCGTGGAATTACATGATTTGTTCACCACCTGGGATGGGAGTTGGATCGGTCCAGATTTGCATGGAGATGCGGCGGGTTTGAGGAATGGATGGTACTTTCTTCCCAGTCGAGAAATGGGATGTAAACTTGAATATTTTACTAGTAGGGACTTGAGTTTGATTCCTGAAGAGAAATCGATTTATATCTTGGGAAGTAGTAAGGAGCGGGGCATTTTTCTTTCTCTCGTTGATATGATTTTGGATAACAATGAAAAGGAGCATTTGAACGAAAGTGTCATTGCAAAATGCTGGGGTCGGGCTTTTGTGTTGAAACACAATCTCAAAGTGTTGTATCAAGATTGGAGATCTAATTATTTTCAGCATCCTGGGTCGCCGCCCGACGTCCTGTGTCATAACGATAAGGTAGTGCGAGAAGGGGGCTCGACTTACACCGACAACGGGTTGAAAGTTTGGGAAGAAATATTTCAAGATCGTTGGACGTGGCCTTCTGTGATTTTGATGAGTACAGGGAATGACTTCGGCTTCAATGGGGGGTACGATTTGCATCATTTTGTCTCTAGTCTCCCCTCGACTTGGAAAGGAAGGCTCTTTCTGACTGACGGCGCATTTACTGCAACTGGGGCTGGACGAGGTACTGTTGACGAGCATGAGACTTACAGGGCGCGCATTAGAGAGTTGGTAGTGTCACTGAACGATGGCAGAGTTCGATGGATAAATGGTGTAGGGGTATCACAAGAAATGAGATTTTATGGAGAGGACGGCCCTGATCACATAACTCGCTCTCAGCACTTTCATAGCCACTGTAATTCTTTCTATCGCGACGAGAACGCTGAGATACAGTCCATGAAGATATGCTCAAACATAACAGAATTGTTGGGCCAATTGCTGCTAGGGCATGCCCTTGGACCGAAACATGAGTTTATTGAGCAAACCAAACAATCTACTTCTTACTATCACAGCAACAAAGAAGCTATGTACTGTCATGCCTGTCCTCTAGAGCTGCTTCCATTTCACATTACGCCAAATCCTGACATGACCTGTGCTGCAGGTCCTCTTCATCCAAGAACGCGCTCCGAAATCAGTAAAGCGGGACCCGAATTGTGTCCAGAAGCATGCATGAGGGTACCTGTAGCACGAACTGCTCAAACTCAGTCGGGGGTTGTTTATGAAAGGAATTGCCCTCTAGAGTACTTCTTGCCCCCTGTCAGTACAGAAGTCGAGCAGATGGATAAGATGATGGCTGAAATTGAGGAGATGAAGCAGATACTATCTCCTGCCACTGCTGAACAGAGGGCGGTAGATGTGACTTCTCCTCCCGTTATTCCTGAAATCAACAACATGGATTCAGTCATGATCGGAGAGGGAGCCGAATCTGTTTCGTCGTCTACCTTTGACTTATGGCTTTTTAATATGGTATTTCTGGTGATGTTGATGATCTGCTATAATTCGAAAATCAGGATACTGATGCGGGAATTATCGAGCACTTCAAACAGCTATCGCTCAAACGCTCACTCGTTCGGCCCAAAACCTGATCCGACGTCATCCAAGAAGCTTGCGTTAGGTGCTGGAGCGTTCGGGCTGCTCTTGTTCCTTGGACATTTCTTGCAGCGCACGCCAAAACCAGATGTTTCTGTGACGGACTCTGTCTCGACTCTTGAAACTAGCAATCTTATTTTGAATCGTGCAGCAGCACCTCCCCAGCAGGGTCACCCGATTCCGCTTCAAGCCGATGCCCGAATACCTGGCTTGACACAAAGTGCTGGCCTAACTTCAAACGGAACCGAGAACAGTCGTCCTGTCATGAGTACCTTCTTTGAACCCGTTGAGGGAGGATGCTGCGGAATGAGTGAGCAAGGTCATTTGAATTTAGTGAAGGCGTGGGGAGAAGCATGGCAGTCCAAGGGATGGGATACTAGGGTATTCAACGCGGCTGATGCTATGAGGCATCCTGATTTTGATAGAATTCAAAACAAATTGATTGAACTTGACATCAATGAATACGATCGTCGCTGTTTTTGGAGATGGTTAGCAATGGCCAACGACGAAGACGAATACGGAGGTTGGATGACGGATTATGATACATTTCCTCTCACACTCACTGGAGAGAAAGCGTTGGACCTCATGAAACAACCGGGATTTAAGTCCTACACGCTTCACGTGCCATCTCTCTTGCATGCTGACCATTCATCGTGGAATAAAATGGTGGCATTGATGATTGACCACGTTCGTCCAGACCTAGACACAAAGTATCGAGTTAGTGACATGGTTGTGTTGATGTATTTGCGTGACCATTATTCTCTGGAGGAGTTAGGTGTGACGGTATGGGAAGCTTCTGTTTATGCAGGTTTTCCTTACTTTCCAAGCAATACCCAACCTATTATTGACTGTGACAAGGCAAAACAATACCTAGCAGCTCATATTTCTCACGCATCGTCACACAATGACTACATGAATTTGCACACATATCCAAAAATCGAGGGTATGACAGATCAAGATCATGCAGAGAAAAGAGCAGAGGCTGGGACTATTATGATGAATGACTTCACGCAGCAGTGCCTTGAATAACCTTCCGACTAGAGAGGTGTCACTCGTGAACCTACAGCATATTTTGTCATGATGCACCATAGTGGACGTTATCTAAACCTAATCGTGAGTTTGTGAAACAAAAATAGCACTGTAAATATCACCACTAATGCAAACTATCTCCTCTTCAACCGTCCTTGCCGCTGGTGCTCAATCACAACATAGCAACAATGTTCATTTTGCTGAAAACCTTAAACCGCGGGTCCGTTTGATTGCCGCTGTCATCCAGCCGAATAGCTTGCCTTCTTCAGAAGCCAAACTTTTCGAGGCATGTCAAACTGCTGGGATCCTTTATCATAAGACAGCAAACGACCATATAAGACAGATGGGATCGCTGTCCAGCCGTGTTGTCTTTACGCAATGTACTCTATCACGTGGTTGCTCCACAGAAGCCCAATCACTTGTAGTCACAAAAACCTGTTTGACGGTTTGAACTGCAAGTGGAACAACGCCTTCACTTTCGCAAAGGTAACAGCACCTCTAATAGCATTGAGTGGTTCTTTGATCAAGTCCATCCCTAATTCTGCATGGTCAGAAGCTTAACACTGGAAGGTTGCCTCCCCAGACAACACAGCCTCCATCTATGAACAGAACTCCTTCCTAAATACCAAACTACTAGTTGAACATTTACATGACTTCTTCAATGATGACCGGTACAAGAATAATGGTTTTGCGATGCCTTATCACCTTTTTCCAACTCAATGCCAACTTAGATGTCAACCACCCAACATAACTGGAGCATTGTCAACCTTAGACTTGATCTGATTAGCTTAGGGGAAAACACCTCTCTTGTAAGTGGCACAATCTGTGGCGTTTGCAACATAAATGTAACCAACATGATTTCTATGTATTGTATCAAGGCCATTGATGCTGTTGACTGCAATGAAATCATTGTTGGGTTCAAAATGTCATCAGGCCAGCATGGTGTGCAAACTGGTTAGCAAGGCTAATACATCCTGATATAGCTCCCACACTCATCTTCTTTGCATCCTACAAGACAAATCCTAGGCAATGACATAGTCCAAGAATCTGTTTTTTGTTCCTCCCCTAGGTACTAAAACTAAAAGGATCATTCACAGGACTCCCCGGGAAGAGCATCCACTGACCCTGATCAAAAAGACATGGACTTCCCAACACAGGAGTCCACTGCCCTACTCCCAACAGCATGAACCCCCTAACACAGAAGTCCATAGCCCCAAACAAGAGAAGATCCTTGAGAAGGGTATAAACATACCAATTTTGTGTAGATCCTACAAAACATTTGTTTGCATCTTGAGGAATGGAATTGCAGTTCCACTGCCCTTCCATCCTCAAAATTGTAGCAAAATAAGCTCATAAAATCAGTTCTTTGACACCTGTCAAAACTACCTACATTGTTCGCGCTTAAAATTTTCTTGCCATGACCGGCTCAGGACACTATCTTAAGATAACCGTGGTGCGACCTTCACGCACCGAAGCCATTGACATCCATCCACTCAAACACAAGGTACGACAAATATTTTTTGATTGCGAGCGGGACTTTTCATTTTTTTTCGTCAGCGATACATTTTTTTGCGTGATCCATGATCTCTACAGAATCATCTTTGTGATTAACAAATTCCTCTGGTTTTGCGATCTACAAGCTCTCTAAAAATTTTCTCCGCAATCGGAAAAATAAGCAACCATTTTGAGAGATCAACTTCGGCGATTGGTAAATCCTACGATTCAACGTAATGTGTGATCAAGAATTCCCACACAATAGTTGGAAACAAGACTTTCAAGAAACAGAAAGAGAACAAAAAAAATAAATAAACAAATAAATAAAAATATTCTTTTTTGAACTAACCTCCACAGGACACCCAAGACCATTTTCAAGGCCTTATTCTATGATACACCCCTTGGAGAGGCAATTGAGAGGATTTTGACAAGAAAATCAAGCCCAGAAGGCCTAAAGCCACAAGAGTGTGAGAGGAGCTCAGATAGGTCCAAGCCACCCATCTCCTACATTCCCACTGCCATGGACACCCCCCAAGATGGTCAACAAAATCAAGGTCTCCAACAAAATGACCTTGTCCATCACCATCTTTGACGAGGAAGTCCTGAACAGTTCCTCAACCATATCCAGACCTCGATAGAAATGATTGACCAGAGAGGACTGGACACGGGTTATGAGGAAGCCTGTAAGGCAGACCTCAAGGCTGACAAAAAACTGACTGCGGCCACTGCGGCCAAATCCAAGTATAAGGGAACGGACAATAATGCTCCCATCCTCAAGGCATGGAATAAGGCATCTGCTGCCAAAAATTGCACTAAGGAGGCCATAGAGTCTGCTGGCCAAGCAATCTTCCTGCAGTACTCCACTCAACTGTCGCAGACTGCCCGTTGTCCTTGGACCACAATCGTCAGGTAGCAGATCAACTGCGAACCCTGGACGGATGTGTATGGGACCGAGCATCCCACAAAACACCCGGCATCTTGGAACTCCTTTCAGGAGTGTGTCCAGTTGCATCTGCAGACTTTCTTCAGGACTGATGGAGTGGAGCAGTAAGGATTCTATATCAGCAATGGGCTGAAGAAAGCAAACAGAGTACCCATCAGGGACTTTGTGCAGAGAATCCAGCACCTTAACGGGTATGTGGAACTCTTGACGTGCCTTTATTACTCTTCGAAGGCTGCAATGTCAACAAAAGTATGTGGGCCCTTTGATGATGCTGACTTGGCAAGCCACATCCTTAGGATGGTTCCTAGGA
Organism: Cyclotella cryptica; assembly: GCA_013187285.1. Taxonomy (NCBI): domain Eukaryota; phylum Bacillariophyta; class Thalassiosirophyceae; order Thalassiosirales; family Thalassiosiraceae; genus Cyclotella; species Cyclotella cryptica. Next base: position 1,707,969 of record JABMIG010000001.1, on the reverse strand, counting down.
ACTGGCAGGACCAATATGAGCTCAGTGGAGCTTTGGTACCACAAAGTGTCAGGGAACATCTCAAAGTCCTTGAACGCATTGAGAAGGCCTAACCCACCAAGAAGGTTGGAGAAGGACCCAAGATTGCAGCCAGGACTAACAACTTGTCTAAAAAGAAGATGGTCTCTTTTAGTGACCGGATTCCTAAGAGACGTCACACAGATAAGTACTGTTCTCTCTGCAAGAAACATGGGGGTGCACATACCACCCACAACACTTCGATTGCCGGAAGTATGATTCCATGGTACCCTGAAGCCAAGCTTCAAAGGAAGAAAACCAAATTGAACCTCTCATGGACCCAAGAGACCTGCCTGGGGAGGAAGTAGCTATGCACAGCTTACCAAGTCCAACAAGAAAATGAAATGCGCTATCAACAAGAAGAGGTGTAAGCATCACGACATGAGTGGCAAAGATGATTCATACTCATCCTGAGATGATGGGTTGGGGGTACTTGGAATTGATGTAATAAGTCCAACTGTAATGACACAATTAATACTCATCCTAGTCCGATTAAAAGTACCCCATGTGCCAATATACCATTTTCTAATTCAAACAACTCCAATTCAAATCCAGCGGGAGACCTAGGAAATCTCCCAGTTAACTTACACAGAGTGAAACAATTGCCAAATTGTTGGACCCTGAACTGTTGGGTGACCTTTTCAATAGTGTGAACCCCCTTTTGGTGGGTAAAGAAGGATGGGTCACTACTGTAGTAGCCAAAAAAGGCTATAGAACGACTGAAATCCAGCCCGTAAGAACATCAAACACTCTACAGAGCGCCGCACTAGTAACACAGTCGCCAGGATCCTACTAGATGGTGGATCTGATGGTGACCTCCTGTTCCATGCAAGAGGAATGGAGAACACTTTCCCTACTTGACTACACTGCAAACAAAAAACACTGGTAACCTTCTGTTACACTCTCAAAACGTCAGAGTGGACAGGGAGGTTTCCGGGAGTTTCAAGAGCACCTTCATCCAGCCAACAACGCAGTGCCTTTTTACACTTCTTTTAATTATATCTTATTTTTAATTTAATTACTTTCAGACCAACCATGGGAACGGCCGAAACTTAGCCCACATACTAAGTTTGGCACCCCCCCTGGCACCACAGTCTAGCCAACAACAATTGGCATTGACAGCGGCAGGTCAATTTTGAAGGGGAGTTCTAATAACGAAACCTTTTTATACTTGTTTTACTGAGGCAATTATTCCCCTGGATACAAAAGGGCATAATGGCAAAAAGACCCAAGTGGAACCTAAGTTAGCAAACTTTGATAAATCAGCCCCTTCAGTAGAGCCAAGCAATATAGATAAGTTTGTGACGAACGTTGCTTGGGCTATTTGCTCAACTTACCACACAGTACTAGAAGCCTCCCCAGATGCAGCCATTTTGGGGCGCGACATGTTGTTCGACATTCCCTTCCAGGCTGACTGGAATAAAATTGGAGAATATTGGCAACACTTAACAGACCAAAACACAGAATGGGCAAATTGCTCACATTGTGATTGGGACTACAAAGATGGTGATCTAGTACTTCTTATTAAAGATGGTATACTCCGCAAAGGTCAAAAGAGATATGAACGTGATCCTTAGACTATCACATCAGTTCATACGAATGGCACCATCAGGATTCAATGTGGAGCAAAATTGGAAAGATGAAATATACGAAGAGCTACACCTTTTTTCACAACCAAAATTAAAGCCGAAATAATGTCAGTTTTCAAACAATGAAAATAGCCTCTCCCTCTTCGATCAACGCTTACTCATTATGTTTGTTTAACAAACTCTTTCGTTTGTTATAGTTACTCTCATGAGAACCCATTTTTTTCACCTGAAAACACTTCGGTTTTTTGTTCCATTTTCAACTATTTGTGGGGGCTTGGGGCGAGTGACATAGGCCAAGAATCTGCCTTTTTACTACTCCTAGGTACTTTTTGGCACCCCTAGGCACTAAAATTAAAAGGATCGTTCACAGGATTCCCCACCAAGAGAGTCCACTGACCCTGATCCAAAAGACATGGACTCCCCAACACAGGAGTCTATTGCCCTACCCCCAACGGCATGGACTCTCCAACACAGAAGTCCATAGCCTCACTGCAAACGAAAAACACCGGTAACCTCCCAGTACACTCGCGTGTACGGGGAGGTTACCGGAGCCCCCGGAATGGTATCTTCCGGTAACCTCCCGGTACACTTCTGTAACCCTCCGGTAAACTAGTTTACGGGAGGGTTACCGGAGTCTACCGGGAGGTTACCGGAAATTTGAGACGAAAAGGAGCTTTTGGATTTATTTCTACGTACAATAGGAATTGGTACTTTTTTACAGGAAAACAGACTTCTCAGTAAGTCTTAGAATCGATATCAATCTAAGTAGTGGCTATAACTGCATTACTTAGTAGCTAAAAAAATGTTTACCGGTGGCATACCGGAAGTGTACGGGAGGGTAACCGGAAGTGTACGGGAGGGCAACCAGAAGGTTACAGGAAGGCTACCAGAGAGTACTGGAGGGTTACCGGAGCCTACGGGAGGGCTACCAGAACATTACAGGAGGGCTACCAGGAGGGCTACCTACTGTTGGACTACAATAATAGAGTATGTGTAATTTATCTCCACTAATATATTAAACATACTACATTAACATATTTTGGGGGCTCGCCCAACACATCGCCCACCAAAATGACACGCATGCAAAAATTTCAGCCCTAAGCTGAAAAATGATACTGCGGAACATATCACCAAAGTAGAAGAAAATTGAGTATTTGATTGAAACTAAGCTGAAATGGAAACAATTGTAAAATAGTTTGATTTCAATAACTCACCGTAAATATTTACATGCCTCTGCCGATTGTTGTTGGCAACACGGCGGTGCAAAGCAAAATCCCAAACTCAGTCTGTGGACTGAGTTTCGGCTGTTCCCGTGCCTAGCCTAAAATAAAATAATTGAAAATTAGATGTAGTCAAAACAAGAGTACAAATAATAATTTTCTATGCAACTCACCTCTCTTACTATACCCGCCGCTGCCAATTGATGTTGGAAACACGGCGGTGCAAAGCAAAATCCCAAACTCAGTCTGTGGACTGAGTTTCGGGGATTTTGCAAGTAGGCCTGTAACTTTTTAATTAAAAAAAGACTTGTGCTGAGTATAATAGTATGAAACAAGACGAGTTCATAATAACTTACCCCCAAAATATACCTGCCGCTGCCAATTGTTGTTGGCAACACGACAGTTCAAGGCGGAATGCCTAACTCAGTCTGTGGACTGAGTTTTGACGATTTTGCCGGTAGGCCTGCAACTATTTAATTGAAAAAAATGGACGTGTGGTGAGTATAATAGTGTGAAACAAGACGAGTTCATAATAACTTACCCCCCAAAATATACCCGCCGCTGTCAATTGAGGTTGGCAACACGGCGGTTCAAGGCGGAATGCCTAACTCAGTCTGTGGACTGAGTTTTGACGATTTTGCCAGTAGGCCTGCAACTATTTAATTGAAAAAAATGGACGTGTGGTGAGTATAATAGTGTAGAAGATGACGAGTTTTTGATGACTCACCCCCCAAATATACCCGCCGCTGCCAATTGACGTTGGCAACACGGCGGTTCAAGGTGGAATGCCTAACTCAGTCTGTGGACTGAGTTTTGACGATTTCGCTGGTAGGCCTGCAACTATTAATTGAAAAAACATGGATGTGTGGTGAGTATAATAGTGTAGAAGATGACGAGTTTTTGATGACTCACCCCCAAAATATACCTACCACTGCCAATTGTTGTTGGCAACACGGCGGTGCAAGGCGGGAGGGACAACTCAGTCTGTGGACTGAGTTTTGACGATTTCGCCGGCAGGCCTGCAACTATTTAATTGGAAAAAAATGGATGTGTGGTGAGTATAATAGTGTAGAAGATTCATGATAACTCACCCCCAAAATATACCCGTTGCTGCCAATTGTTGTTGGCAACACGGCGGTGCAAGGCGGGAGGAACAACTCAGTCTGTGGACTGAGTTTCAGCCGTTCCCATGATGGACTGGTGGGGTATCAGTGATGTAATTGAAAAAATACATATGTGTGATGTGAAAAAAGTGAGAGGGCACACTGCTACAGTTGTGTCTGGGTCAAGCACCAGTGTTGTAGTATGGTACCATACGTACTAAAACTGTATGGTCATACAAATAATATGCCATGCAAGAATTAGGTGAAGTGATACAAAGGAATAAGTCACAAACACGTAGACACACTACTCCAATTTTCAGCCCCACTTGTTATTCTTGTGTGTTCTCATTTTTTGGCGCAGTCACTTCTGATCTAGGTTGCAAATTACTGTCAAGTTACTGAGTAATTACTGCTTACTTAGTAAATTACTGTCATTTGGGCAGTAATGGTGGTTACTGACCCTTTCAAGATTACTTTTTTTTGGAAAGTAACTAGATGAGAGAATGTAAAGATAGATTCAGTAATCCTTCATTCTAGCACAGTAATCACTTGGTTTAGATTCAGTAACTTGACAGATGGTCTGTCATCTCCATAATACACACGTACTTGGAAGAGAAGCGTGAATCAACCTACAGATGGCCACACGCCCCCATTTTTGCATTGCACAATACCAAAACAAGACAATGGGATTTCCGCTCGAGCGGAACTTCATCCCGCTCGATCTCTGCGAGTTCATCAAGTTTTGAGCTGCGAATTGTCACATCATCTGTACACTAATCGGCGCAACGCACCGTACTTGACGCCCCTGCAAAATACTGGTTGGTTGTAAAGTTATTGCGATTTTGTTTTTTTATGCACAAAACAATCTAATTGAAAATCGTTCGCAACTAACCCTGCCCTTCCTCCCAACACCCCTCCCACTTCTAATGAACCAAATCGCCCCATCGCAGCGTCCTCACAGATAAACAGCCCTGCTGTCAAAAATAGAATCCCGTCCATTGCTCACCTGGTTGGTGAGTTCTCCCATTTAGTTTTTTTACGCCCAAAACTAATTAACTAAAAATCATCGCAACTAACCCTGCCCTTCTTCCCATCACCCCTCCCACTTCTAATCCCCCACATCTGCCAGTCGCCGCGTCCTCACAGATAAACAACCCTGATGCCAAAAAAAGAATCCGGTCCGTTGCTCACCTGGTTGGTGAGTTCTCCCATTTTGATTTTTTTCATTTTCAACTATTTAATTGAAACTCATTGCAACTAACCCTGCCCTTCCTCCCAATACCCCTCCCACTTCTAATGAACCAAATCGGCCCGTCGCCGCGTCATCACAGATAAACAGCCCTGATGCCAAAAAAAGAATCAGGTCCATTGCTCACCTGATTGGTGAGTTCTCTCATTTTGAGTTTTTTCATTTTCAACTATTTAATTGAAACTCATTGCAACTAACCCTGCCCTTGCTCCCATCACCCCTCCCACTTCTAATGAACCACATCGGCCCATCGCCGCATCCTCACAGATAAACAGCCCTGATGCCAAAAAATGGATCAGGTCCATTGCTCACCTGACTGGTGAGTTCTCCCATTTTGAATTTTTATGTTCAACTATTTAATTGAAACTTTAATGTGCTGACCCCCTTCCTCCCATCACCCCTCCCACTTCTAATGAACAAAACCAGCGTGTCACCGCGTCATCACAGATAAACAGCCCTGCTGCCAAAAAATGAATCAGGTCCATTGCTCACCTGACTGGTGAGTTCTCCCATTTTGAGTTTTTTATATTCAACTATTTAATTGAAACTTTAATGTGCTGACCATATCATTCCTCCCAACACCCCTCCCACTTCTAATGAACCAAATCGCCCCATCGCCGCGTCCTCACAGATAAACAACCCTGCTGCCAAAAATAGAATCAGGTCCATTGCTCACCTGGTTGGTGAGATCTCCCATTTTGATTTTTTTTTCATTTTCAACTATTTAATTGAAACTTTAATGCGCTGACCCTCCCCTTCCTCCCATTACCCCTCCCACTTCAAATGAACCACATCTGCCAGTCGCCGCGTCCTCACAGATAAACAGCCCTGCTGCCAAAAATAGAATCAGGTCCATTGCTCACCTGACTGGTGAGTTCTCCCATGTTGATTTTTCATATTCAACTATTTAATTGAAACTCATTGCAACTAACCCTGCCCTTGCTCCCATCACCCCTCCCACTTCTAATGAACCACATCGGCCCATCGCCGCGTCCTCACAGATAAACAGCCCTGCTGCCAAAAATAGAATCAGGTCCATTGCTCACCTGGTTGGTGAGATCTCCCATTTTGTTTTTTATTTTGAACTATTTAATTGAAACTTTAATGCTGACCCCCCTTCCTCCCATCACCCCTCTCACTTCAAATGAACCACATCGGCCCGTTGCCGAGTCCTCACAGATAAACAGCCCTGCTGCCAAAAAATGGATCAGGTCTATTGCTCACCTGACTGGTGAGTTCTCCCATGTTGATTTTTATATTCAACTATGTAATTGAAACTTTAATATGCTGACCATGCCCTTCCTACCATCACCCCTCCCACTTCTCATCTCTTTGAGGCTCAGTTTTCCAAGAAATATGGTTGGTTGATGTTTTCAGATGTGGACAAAGGTGGTCAGAGAGGTTGGACTATGGATGATAATTGTGCTGTGCTTCAGAGGTGCTACAAGAGCAAAGACAAGAGAACTGTATTGGAGCCTGTTGAGGGGTACAACTGGTACTATATGCATTGCTTCTTTGTTATGATGGGTTTGCCACAGATAAGTTTTATCATCAACAAAATGATGATCTGTGGGATTTGTGGGAGTTGCCAGGTTCTGATGATTTTTATGAGATGGTCACTGAATACTACAAGGAGAGTACCACGTTGAAAGTTTATCAGAGGGGGGAATGTGATGAGTATGATCCCAAGGATAGAAATTCCATTCAAATGTTTGCTTTTATGTGATTTTCCAAGTATAGTGAAGAGGATTCAGAGTGAAAGGGACATGGGTGCATTTGTTTTGGTTGGGTTTCGATAGAGAAGCTTTTTCCCCACAGAAGTTTGGACCTACATAGTGTACTTTGTTTTTTTAAAGCCTCTTTAAATCTAACATGACATAAACATGCTGACAACTATGATGGCTGAATCATATAGAAAGATAGCATACCTTTTATCTCTTGTTGGTGTCATTTTAAAAAGGGTTTTATGGGTAAAATATTTTATTGTGTCACATCAGACAGTAATCATACAGTAATCTACCAGGTTACTGTTTTGGCTTAAATGGACAGTAAGTTACTGTTAAAGATATCAGTAGGAGTTGTGGTAGGAGTCACGGCTCATGTGACAGTCTCATTTACAGACTTTTTCAGTAACTTACTGAGTAACCAGTAAGTTACTTTTTTTGGTTACTGATTACTGTACATTGGGACAGTAACCAAAAACAGTAATTTGCAACCTAGCTTCTGATAGTACCATAATATTTTGAAAATATGAATAGGCCCAATATGCACTCACCAAATGAAATCATAGATCAAGCCTAGAATTGAAACCAAAACTAGACCCAACAGGTGATCTTCCTGTTTACAACTTGTGATTCGCTAAATGCGAGTCATGAAACAAACAACCACTCTGAAGATTTTTTTGCTTCAAAGCATAGCGTGATAAACGAAAATGTGGCTGAAGTAATGTATAAAAAAACTGGTAACCCACCCGTACACTCTTGAAAATCCGGCAACCTCCCCGTACACTCTGACATTTTGCGAGCGTACGGGGAGGTTACCGGTGTTTTTCATTTGCAGTGCTCAAACAAGAGAACACCCTTGAGAAGGATTTAAACATACCAATTCTGTGTAGGTCCTACACAATGTTTGTTTGCATCATGAGGAATGGAGTTGCAGTTCCACTGCCCTTCCATCCTCACAATTGCAGCAAAATAAGCTCAGAAAAACAGTTCTTTGACACTTGCCAAAACTACCTACAATGTTCGTGCTTAATATTTTTTGCGACGACCGGCCCAGGTCAGACAACTCCACAACAATGCCATCCTCTACAGTCTAAAGCACATCTATATCACTCCTGAATATTGTATCAGCTTCCAATTGTCCACCCAGAACACAATACAAACCTTCATTCATTTCCCACATCACCACAACAAATTGGACTACTCCAATGCAACTCCCCCTCTCCAATTGATGGCAACAATCTTACTGCTTTAGTGTAATGAGAACTAGGGACAGGGGTAGCTCAAAAATACCAACCCTGATGGGACATAGCAGACCCTCTCCTGGGAATTTTCAGCTGTCCTGGTGAACCTATCACATGGAAAGACACCTGCCAGAATAAACACCCCATAGTAGGGGTGCATTGGTATCATGGACCACAAAATCCATCTGATTCTTATGAAGCTCTCGTGTCTGATGTGATAAGTCTTATTGAGATGTGTTCCAAAGTTAAGCAAAAAATGCCAACAATTGTCTCTCCTACCTGCAAAACAACGTTTTGAAAAACAATATTGAAAACCCCACGAGATATTACGGAAACACTGGGTAAATTGCAGGTTTTAACTGTTGTTTTTAAATGTAAATAAAGTGTGTGTATGGGCGCGATGTGGAATATCAATGCTTATTAGGGTTATAAAAAAGAAATGACATGTATGATGGACCACCAGCACCCTGTCTTGATGCTGATACAGCACTGAGGTGTCAATTGCAATTACATCAAATGATATTGAGTCATTTTTACTGCACTAATGGGTCATTTAACTAGCAATAAAAACCCCTTTTATCTTAACTAGTGACATACCGTAAATCAAAAAAGTTTAGTTCTACGACAGAAAAGCAGAGACCAGAGGTCAAACAAGAGGTCAAAGAATTTGCTATCATTTTCATTATTACTCTTGTTACAAGTCATACTTGTGTGCTTGACTTCAAACTCAACAAAAACCAAATAAGATGATTATTTTATGTATTGAAATATAACAAATGCAATAATTACTTTGGTTTACTCGATACACATGCAATCCTGTGCATATTAAACATGTTTTATACCAGTACAAGTAGAGTGCAGTATGAAAGAAGGTGAGGTTGATTGTTGTGGAATGGTCTCTTTTGCAACAAGTTGATTTTGCAACAACGTCTTAGTTTTCTATTGGAATAAAAACAGATAATTCCTCAATTTTTAGTTTATTTTTTGCCGTAAAATCAATTTGTAATTTATTACTTATAAATCTGTAACACAATGTAAGTAATTTGTGACATAACTTGTTCAGGCTATGGGAAACCTGAACTAAGACAGGTTGCTTTGCAGCTGGAAATAACAGCGCAGGCCGGTTTGAGATATTTTTGGTCAGTTTTGGTCAGTTTTGGTCAGTTTCTCCAAAATGGTCAATGAATTTACCAGACTATAAGTTATTAATTGACTCCAAAGTACTATCCTTTTCAGTAAAAAATCATTTTTACTATAATTACTTCTCAATTGACATAAAACATACATCTTGGGGGTCAAAAAATCCACTGCAGGGTCATTCTGCGTCGTGGAAAACCCCTAGAAGACATCTGATCCGCGCCGTTATGTACATAACAATGTCACAAACATACCACGAAGTGCGTGAGCAAAGAAATACCAATGTTATATATGTTGGACCCCATATCGAAAGTCACCCATTATAGATAATGGACGACCCAGCATCGATACTGGGACGCGCGGTCCCAGTATGGATGGCGGGGCCCGTAAACCGCCCCTTCTTTCAATATTGGGATGCCAATTCTGATTCTGGACGCCCAGTATCTATACTGGGATTTTTGCAGCGTAGCCCATTTTGATAATGTCCCCATATTGATAATTGCAGCACTTTAGAACATCCCTTACTTCGGTTGGCAATTATTTTTACACTCGATCAATACGGGACGCCCAGTACTTTCTCCGTTAGCCGATAAGTCGGCCAGGATCTCACCGTGTTTCAATTTCTGTGACATGTCAAGACGATCGGAGTAAAATATCCTTAATTCTTTTCCATTCCGATACCCAATAAAATAAAAAGAACACACCCTACCCATCCACAAAGGTCACAAGATCGCGATCCCCATATTGAAAGTGCCCGATTTATACGGGCCCCGCCATCCATACTGGGACCGCGCGTCCCAGTATCGATGCTGGGTCGTCCATTATCTATAATGGGCGACTTTCGATATGGGGTCCAACATATACATATAATATCCGAAGAAAAAATGAACATGACACATCTCTGAAACAGTCTTACCTGACGGGGGGCATCTTGCCAGGCCGATTTACCCTTGAAAATGAGATCTGAAATCCGCCGTTATATACATAACGATGTCACAAATATACCATGTGGTGTGGGATGAAAAAGGTTTGCCAATGTTATGTACAACAACATTGCCAAAAACAACCTTTTTCCTAACTAGTCTCACCTGTTGTTCTGCAAGGTTATTTACATAACCAAGTTGTAAACATACCAGATTCTGCCATCCTGTTAGAACTGCAGTGATTGAAAGCACAATGTCATCATCAGTTGTCTACATAACAAATAGGACATACTTCAAAACACCAAAATGAAGTCTGGCTTCCAGTTCCTGCGCAATCCAAAAATACCGACACCATGATGCAGCATTATCTCCAAATACATGGACCCAAATATATCGACACCAAACTTCCTGTGAATCCAAAAATATCGACACCATGATGCAGCATTATCTCCAAAAACATGGCTCTGTGCAATCCAAAACTATCAACAGGATACTTCCTGCGCAATCCAAAAATAGCGACACCACGTCCAAAAATATCAACACCATACTTCCTGTGAATCCAAAAATATCAACACCATGATGCAGCATTGTCTCCAAATACATGGCTCTGCACAATCCAAAAATATTGACACCATACTTCCTGCGCAATCCAAAAATAGCAACAACATACTTCCTGAGCAATCCAAAAAAAGCGACACCACGTCAAAAATTATCGACACCATACTTCCGGTGAATCCAAAAACATCGACACCATGATGCAGCATTATCTCCAAAAACATGGCTCTGCGCAATCCAAAAAGATCGACACCATACTCCCTGCACAATCCAAAAATAGCGACACCATTAAACATAAGTTACCACGCAATTCCAAAATATTGAAACCATGATTGCAGCGTTATCTTCAAAACATCGAGAGATCAATACCTGGGGCGTATTTTCCTGCACATCCCAAAAATATCGACACCATAATGCAGCGTTATCTTCGAAACATCGAGTAATTAATCCAGGGTGCATATGAACAGTCTTCTTTCCAAGCCCCACACCTTTTCAGGTGTGGTGCTCACCTTTCTCTTGCCCAAATGATTCTTGTTAAATACATAACATTGTTACGAAAATAACACTCTATGAGTTCCATCAATTTTCTTGTGCTCTTCTTTTTTTGCCGGTGACTACATAACAAATTGATTTCCTGCAAACAGAGGATCAGTTAGTTGTTGTTGGGTTTCATTCTATGCGAAAACACACGACCACGTAAAAATACTTACCATGCCACCTCTCAAAGAGGTCAATGGCGAAGTTAAATAGTCATGTACATACCTGGCGCGATGTACCACAGAAAAAGCGGTTGGTATTGGAATTTGAGATGTAAAATTTACTTAACACTGTCATGTACATATCTGTATGCAGAGGATTGTGCATATTAATCAACAAATAACTTCGGGTGTCATGTCATATACATCAAACTGACATAAACATACCTTTGTGGTGTAATTTCAAAATGGGGGAGTGGGAAAGATTGACACAGTCAGTAATGACTCATGTTATATATATCAAATTGACATGAACATACCTTCATGTTATTGTAGCATAGTGGAGCAAACATAGACAAAGATTGACCTAGTCAGCACAAAAATGATATTATATATGTTACTGACCGTTTGTAGACCCCCGTCTATAGACCCCACCTCACAGTCTATAGACCCCCCTGTAGTCTATAGACTCCACGAAATTCGCCAAAAAACCGTTTGTAGACCCCCCTGTCTATAGACTGTGAGGGGGGGGGTCTATATACTATCACATGACAGTCTATAGACCCCCCCCATGACAGTCTATAGCCTCATCGAAAAAGGTGGTGTGAGTCTATAGACTGTAACAACGAGTCTATAGACCTCCACCCCCCTTTTCGATGAGTCTATAGACTGTTCGTGACTGGCACTTGTGAACAGAGGAAGGGTCTATAGACCCTTGTACGTAAAATCGCTCACTAGTCTATAGACTATCTTCGCGAGGGCGATAGTCTATAGACTTATCCATAAATCCCTTGTGATAGTCTATAGACTCCACGATCAAAAAAATACAATTCTATAGACTCTATCGTATAATTTTAGATGACTAGTCTATAGACTCTATCAAGACATCGTGGACACTACCAGTCTAAAACTATTTACAGGAACTATAATGTCACCTAAGTTGACAAAGTTTACCCTGCTATAGTGACCTCATAATATGCCCCCAGTGTCACTGCGACATTGTGGCTTTATCAGTGACAGTATGAAGGGCTTAAGTCCGGCTTCGTAGGATGTCAAATCAATAGGAAGGTTTTGTCGCAGAAGGTCACTACAGAAGCATCTTCTGTGATAGTTCCTTGAAATAGTGCACCGTAGACCGTGGTATGTTTTTTGTGCAGATAACAAATGTCACTTATGGGACGAAGCTCAAGTAGAAGTATGCCAAAAATGCATAGGAATTCATACAATACTGCTTAGTTCTTTTAAATAGTACGAATTCCTTGAAATAGTTCTTGACTGGTACTATCCAAATAATAAATTTGGAATCGTGACTCGTGCCATGATTGTCAGAAGGGCAGTTCAATATTTCCAGCCAAATCATTTTTAGTGGGGGGGGTCTATAGACGGGGGTCTACAAACGGTCAGTAACATATATATAACAAGCGCAATACATAACAAACGTACCTATTCAAATGAGTTATGTACATAACAAATCGATTTTGTGCAAACAAAGGAGCACAAACTTTGATGTAGTGTTAATAACAACATGCACGATCGCATAAAAAACCACTTCCCCCGATCTGACATGTAAATATTGTGCATAGTTCCGATTCGTTCTGTGAATTGAGATTCTGTTTCGTGACATCGGCCTGAGGTGCTAAGGCAAAAAGCACATTTCGACGAAAAAACGAGAGTTCATAAGTCCCATAGTCATGTAAAATAAATGTATGAATCCAGATGGGCCACGGGAACGTAGGCTCATCTCCTGTGACCACTGTTCAACCGTAAAACATGCAGCACCGCAAAAAACAGTCACACCAAGCACATTCACACGTCTACTCTACCAAAAAGTCGTCCCTTAAAGATGTGATCATGGTGGTATTGCATCATCACAATCCGGTCATGCCAAAACAATCATTTTGCTCATGGTCGGTCATTCTAATTGGCCTGATATTTGCATGGTGGTGGAAGCAGTCCTGAAACAGCCTGCCTGCAGCATGGGTAGAATACCATATCATACACAAAATATTTAGCGACGTGGCACAAATAAGTGAGCAACCAACGGATATTTTAAAATGTGTGTACGAAAAATTGCAGTTTTGTTTATCAAAACCTTCATTCCTATATATATAAAGAAGTATAGATGTCATTTTTAATATTCATGTATGAATGTGAATATGCACACGCCATGGTTATGAATATAACAATTTGAATACTTTCAGGCTGGTTGTTAGCCGGCATGCAAGAAAGGTGAGTTTAAATGATATACAGACATAAATAAAAAATATGTTAACAAATTTGTTGAATTTCTTCAAAAATTTGTGCGCACTATTGCCGTCTCCTTCTGACCAGGATTTACATAACCCATTAGTTTATTCAGACATGAATAAAAATGTATGTTATTGCCATCGTAGTATGTGTTTCAAAACAGTAGCTTTCTGATATATGTGGCCACTAACTTCGATTAAATATATTATATAAGCCATTTGTTTGTGACCATTTTGGGGAAACTGACCAAAACTGACCATAAATATAAAATACCCACAGGCCACTGTGCAAATTAATAGCAGTCCTTTTGAATTATTATGGCGGTGCTTTTTGAACTATATGTTTAAACTTATCATTCTAATTTAAAAGCAAAACCCTGATTTCATTGCTCCCTTCCTTTTTAATAGTGATTCCTCAAAAAGCCTCCCTGATAGAATTCCCCATCTAACTCATCATAATTTATCTTGAAAGAAATCATGTTTGTCAAACGGCCCGGTTTTGGATGGAGCAGTTACTTTAAATTGATTCCCACCAATATATAGAATTTACAACTTGTTGTGTACCTGTAACTGATTGGAATATTTGACAATTTCTGTCAGCAATTCTGAAAGTCATCCACGTGCAATCAGTGAGGAGTTTCTCTCTCATTTTCCCTTGATTTACTCCTCTTTTCTAGTTGATTTTTGCATGTTTTTAGCTGCAAAAGGAAAGACAGCACAGCACATGAGCGTTTTACAATATTTTTGTGTGAAAATGTGCAAATACAAACTCGCCTTTTTGACCCACAAGTACACCTGGTGACTCTTACCTTCAATTCCGGTGGAATGAGTGAGAGACTGGAGTTGGCATAAAAAATGGTCCTTCTTTTGTTCAATGTGTGTTTAAATCTTGAGATTTAAGGACTGCACAAGCGTGGATGAAAATGTGTGTGTTCTTTAAAAATGCAGTTGCTGGACAATCAAATGGTTAGGGCCCATGGCCTTGAAAATGTGAAAGGGTGACCAAACATCAGAATTGTCAAAATCACTGTTTTAGGTTAGTTCTTTAAAGCTTGGGTATATTGATCCTGGTTCTTGCTATGGCCGCTGGTGTTTTTTGTGACATGTGATTCTCACTTTGCAGTGCAATGGGGTAACAATAAAGGGGTCATCAGTCGCATTTCTTAATACTGTTCTCTTTCAACTGCCTTGCAAACTTTGTGCATTACTTTGTGTGTGGGACAATATTTGAGATTCAAATGTTGAATGTTGAATGGGGGGGCAATTTGATTTTTTGGTGGTGGAGAAAAAAGAGCTGAGGATCGCCTGTCAATCATGGGGATGGCAAAGTTGGAGTCAACTGAACATATATGCCAATTGTAATTGTAAATATTAAAAACACTTACAAATGTACATACCAATGCATCCCCTCTACCAACATCTCCTGTGTTGCTGGGAACAATGGATTTTACTTTGCTATGAACACAATCACTATGTATAATAACAACAATAAATATTGTGCCACGGGTGACCAGGCCATCTCCATCAGACTCAAGGGTGCAAACCACATAAATCTGCATGAGAACTGTGTTTGTACATAATTAGTCACAAGCAATAGAGGTACGGTATTATCAGGGCATTGCCCGATACATAAAACATGATGTTTTTTTAGTGATATGGTATGAAGGTGGAATAATAGCCCCTATGATAAAAGTCCCAGGTCGGTAATATTTATTCCTATGTGGGTGTAAGGAATTCCCATGGCGTGGAAACTTTTGGAAACAACGTTTTCGACGAATGCCTAACGCGTGTTAATAGGCCCTTCTCAGGATCGCTTGGCTGTCGCCACTCGCCCCCACCATCGTTACAAGAGGTAATGGTACAAGAGATAAGTTGCATTATGACCCGATATGCACCCCTCCTCGACAACGACCACCAAGCAACAACTCTCCCTAGCACGACATCCTCCGCCGCTCCCTCCAAAATGTCTACTATGCTCGCGTCTCTCAAAGAATCAGCCAATAAGGCATCTACCAGCTTTCGATCGGGACTGGGCCTCCCACCTGCCGAGAGTGTTGATTCGGCAGAGAATAGCGATGGGAACAGCACTATGATGGACGAGATGTCGGAATATTGTCCAAAGTTGACGTTTCAGCAGGTTGGCAGTGCTTGTTGTCGGTGATCGTGTCATTACTGCTGTTTGATGGACGTGGAATCGGATGGGGAGTGCTATGCTTTAAGCGAATTTACATACAACACCCACTGTCATTGTTCTGATGAACAAATCGTTATCACGGCTGCCTCACCAAACTCATCTATTTTTTTCAATGGACCTTCTTCCGCAGAGAGTCGTGGGCTTCGCAACGTGCTTTACCCTAGGATATCTCATGTCCTTCATGTCCTTTCGCCTTATCATTAAACTCGTCGAGGGAAATCCCGCCCCTTTTGTCTTCCTGTATAGTTCAGGGAATCTTTTGTCCTTGATGTCTAGCATGTTTCTTTCGGGTCCGCAGAAGCAGTTCAAGTGAGAGATCATTACTTGATGATTTTGCCCAAGTTGCAGTTATCATTGTCATTGTTTCCTCATTTGAGCCTTCAACAACTTTAACCTCGCCACAGGTATATGTTTGATGAGAAGAGAAAAATGACTTCTATCGTTTATCTGACATCGCTGGGAACTTCGATAACAGTTTGCTTCATTCCTATGCCGACTGGTGCAAAGATTGGAATTTTGGTTTTGCGTAAGTGTTTGTTGGCTCATTATGCATCTGCCGCTTTCACCGGATTGCACTCCTTTAGAATTGTTTCCAATTGTGCGCTGGTTTCGGTTTTTCTTCAAATAGTGCTCCTCCTTCAAATGTCTGCGTCGCTGTGGTATACCTTGTCATATATTCCTTATGGTCGAGCAACTGCAACCAAGATGTTACGAAGTGCATTTGCCATGGATGGAGAGTAACGGTAAATGTTAAACTTTACTCTCGCCTCGAACGCCCACACTTTAACAATACCAGTTATTGTTTGTTGCGTTTTGAATCCATGTGGTATGTGGTTGAAATACCATAAAAGACAAAGTTAGATAGCCACTTTCCACGGGTTCCAATGATGTGTCTGGGTGTTATTTACTAAAATAGATTTCCAATATCATGTATGATCTGTCATAAATATTTTAAAAACGAACAGGATCTCCCTTCGAAACCTCACTCATGTGACAGCTGAGAGAGCTGTATTATACGTCTTCAGGTATGCTAAGGCGGATTCTGAAGACGACTTCTCGTCGTCCCTGTTGCTTTTAATCGATGGCGTTTGAAAGATGAGCCATGACAGATTCGGATGTTGACCTCTCGTCGTTCCCACTGCTCCGAATCGATCAGGTCCGCAGGCACTCCACTGAGACCCTTGTTGAGTCAGAGAGGCAGATTTCTGAGCTTAAGGATATTGACTGTATTGCTACATTTGTCTCGAAGCTACTCGCCCAGATACGACAAGAACTATTTCGTAGAAGAGGGAGAAGTGCAGACACATTAGGTGCTGGCACTGATGAACCAGTCACCCAATTGTTAACCCAGCCCTCGTCACACGAAAATCTCAACAATGACACTCGGCTTTCTGCTACTGAACGGAAATCGTCATCCAAAAGTCCACTTAAAGAGAAGAGTGGTACCAACGCAACGCCAACTCCAAGACACCACAAACCGCCACCAACTATTTCCTTCTTCGTACCCAACAGCCCCAAATCAAAAGCATCTAGCTTTCGATCTAGGTCTAAGCTTGCCAAGGCATCTCTCAATGCTCGTTCACATGATGCCATAACTCGGGAATGCCAACAACTGCGTAAGGAGCGCACACGTATAGCTTTGGCAACAATGCGGGAATGGCGCATGCAAAGGGAACAGTGGAGACAACGAAGGGAAAAACTTATGGCAGAAGAGAGGAGAAATCTTCGTATTCGTCGTCGTGAGAGAAGAGAACGCGAGGAACGGGTTAAAAGTTCTATGCAAGAAGCTGCGCTTGAGGCCAAAGAGTTAGCGTTGCAGTCCGGTTTTTCAAATGAAGAAGCTATATTAGAGGCAGCAGCTGCAGCAGCAAGGGTCATTGACGATGACTCTACAGTTTTTGATGAATCTTGTGCCGGATGTTCTGATGTTGTTTCGTTTCCTGATGATGATGTTGGTGGCGATGATTTTCTTGGAAACGACAGTGCTACTTCCTCCACTGTAATTCAAGATATTATTTTCAACAAAAGCAGTGAAACTTCTCAACAAGTCGGTATACAAGAAAAATTTGTAGCCATCCCCGATTCATATGACAAATCTATTTCCCATAGCAAAGATATCAAGATTCTTTACAACGTCACTGACGAAATTACAGTGTCTCCAAATAACTGTGAAATGGTCTGTGACCATGTGCTGGCATCTGTCCACGATGATGACATCACTGCTGAAAAGAAGTCATTCTCTGCCCATGATAATGATAACACTTCTGAAAATGTATCACTTACTGGAAGATCTGATCGAAACCCTGATGATGCTCTTGACGACGCAAATGAAGACGCAGCAACATGCAAACAGAAGATTAACAAGCTTGATATCATTAGCGATACCTTTGAAGAAGGAGCTTCTATTTTGAAGAGCGAATCGCCACGATACAATAAAGGAAAGCAAATCGAAGAAGATTGCCCTTTCGCATTAGAACGTGACATTACGTCGAACAACGCACACAATGAAGAGGAGAGGTTTTCGCCCCCGATACCAAAGCCAAAAAGATTCTTGGATGTATTTCCTTCTTTCTCTCACATATTTTCTCCTTTTGTTTCTGGGGTGCGATCTAAATCGGACGAACTAGACTTCATCAAATGCTTGCAAATTCAATTGGAGCGTATTTCGAACTTGGAAAGGCTGGTTGATCCTGGCATCAAATCAGAAAGTTATGGCGATCATGCCAAATCGTTATTACGCTATCACATCAAATCGCATAGACCAGAGGTTGTCGATATTATTCGCAAAACTCTCTCGAATTGTCCATTGAATGAATGGGAAGAAATTCACGATGGTACTTGGAACCTTCTGTGGACCTGGGGCATGCCAAATGCTGCCGATTTCGATCATCTTATGGTATTCCAAAAGATAAGTCGATTTCGACTTACCCGAGGACTGACAAGGAAAGACTTACTCAAAAAGAATATCGAGCGATGCGACAGAAAGTCAAAAGGATATTCCTTTGGATCCAACAGCGAAAAGGGTGCTTTCCATATCATGCCTCTTACGTACGCGTTGCCACATGAATACAATGCATTCGTCTCGGGGTTCACCTCCATCCAAAACGCTAGTGGAAGCAAACGGAGCAACGTCTGGATAATCAAGCCTATCGGCTTATCTAGGGGAAGAGGGATATCTCTCGTGGACAACATTACAGATGTATCCTATTCACAGCCAATCGTCATTCAAAAATACATAGATGATCCTTTGTGCTTCATGGGGTATAAATTTGATCTACGCGTGTACATTCTTGTCACCTCATTTAGCCCCCTTGAAGCATTTATTTATCGAGAAGGACTTGCAAGGTTCGGGAGTCGAAAGTATACAACAAATGCACAAAGCATTCATGATCTGCGGATCCACCTGACAAATTCAAGTATTCAAAAGGAATTCGGGGGGGAAGTTGATAGATCTCATCCAGCTTTTCTTGCAGGTTCATCCAACGGCGCAGAAAGTAAGGTTGCAATGACCTGGTTATGGAAAAGATTAGATGATATTGGGATCGACTCGAAGCTATTATGGAGTCGAATCGTTGACGTGTGCACAAAAGCGTTGGTCGCTGGTGGATCTGGCATCCCGTTTCAACCAAATTCGTTTGAATTGTTTGGTTTCGATCTTATGTTTGACCAGAATCTTAAGTGCTGGTTGATTGAAGTCAATTCATCGCCTTCTTTGAGTTGTGAAACTAAATTGGATGTCCGCATAAAAGGAAACTTAATACGTGACACAATAGCACTTGTCGACCCGCCTCTTATCAGCCACGAAGCCCTGGCCTGTATTTGTACTCGTCGATTGTCGCGCAGGAAAGATGTTTCAAACCTATCTAGTGGGGCCATTCTAGAGCAAGATCTTCGACGAATATTCAAAGATAAAATCCCTCGGGTCTATGGTGAGATGCCGAAGAAAGTTGGATGTTACGAAAGAATTGCCCCTGGGACTGCATCTTTCAATCGACTTATTAACGAGTTGAATTCTAATAATATCCATTGATTTCAGCTTTCGTTTCTTAGTTTAGCCCTAAAGAGCTAGTTACAGATCCAACTAAACAAACAAGCTACGAGATTACCTGACGATTACATCCCCATAATCGATTCCACCCTAGTATTCTCATGTCTTGCTTTTCGACACACGACCTTTTGTGACTGAAACAGCGGAAACCTCTAACACTCAGTAACACTTCCGAAAAACGTAGATTTTCGTGAATGCCGAGAGAGAGACAAGTAAAAAGTACCTGGACTTCGAAATGAAATCTGCGGAAATGATGCAAGGACATAACAATATGCGTCATGTTGTTAATGAACAGGAATAAAATAATAGAAGAAATGACACTCACGTGAAAGCTCTCTAAGTGACATAAAAATCAATTGTTACTTCTTCGTGATGATGGTGGTACCAGTCTTTCGCCACTGTGGTGCCTTAATTGTTTGAATCTTTCCATTGCTTCACGTACGTGATCTGGAGGCTCGGTGAAAATTGCAGTGGTTAGCGTTTCTTGTTGAGAGCTTTCATGTTTATTTTGTTTCAGTTTCGACCATCGTATAAAAAGAAACGATGAAGCCGAAAGAAACGAGACTCTAAGGAACTGGCAGAAATCGAACAGCTCTGTATTTTCTATTTCTGTGTTGTCATCGGTTGCAGACACAGAGATTGAGTCTCTGTCGTCTCCAACATTGCGAGGAACATAATGGCTGTTTTGTGCCAAGGTATTACTTCTCGTTGAGA
Organism: Cyclotella cryptica; assembly: GCA_013187285.1. Classification (NCBI taxonomy): domain Eukaryota; phylum Bacillariophyta; class Thalassiosirophyceae; order Thalassiosirales; family Thalassiosiraceae; genus Cyclotella; species Cyclotella cryptica. The sequence goes on along the minus strand of JABMIG010000001.1, from coordinate 1,687,274 downwards.
CATAACTGCTGTCATTGCTGAGTTTGACTGCACCGTAAGTACAGGAAGATATTTCGTCTCGCTTCCGGGAGAAATAGAATTCCTTTATGGATTCTACACTGGAATGACTGTGTTCTTCGCAGCAAGCTGGAATCAGGGCTTCCATAGCATCTGTCTGGTCGTGGTCAGAAGAGACATGCAATGGGGTGTTACCATCAGAGTCTTCTAGATCAGTTCTTGCGCCATGATCAAGTATAATTTGAATACACTGAGAACATCCATTTCTAGCCGCTATGTGCAGGGCGCTTCTACCAAAAACATCTAGAGAAATGGATTGGAAGAATATATTGATAATTAGAGCCTCGAGTAAATCACCAGATCAAGCTAAGGTATAGAGCATCATGTTCACCTTGAATGTTTGCATCAGCACCATTCTCAAATAAATACAAAATACAATCGTGGTGTTCAATTGACTCGGTGTTTTCGCAAACGAGGTGTAGAGGAGACCTTCCGTACATGTCTACCAAGTTAACATCTGCACTGTCCTATTCTCCTTGGACTTAGAATTGGAGTGGTGATAATCAGTGCTAAAACTAAATTATGAGCTATAATTTCCTAGCAATGATGATTTTTAAAAATATAGAAAAGAAGAAAAAGAGTTCTGTAGAGCCACGCCGCAGAACTGCATAGGATATCCTCCCCCATGAAACTAAGAGCTTGCGATGTAGTGTCATTGCTACATCTAGGCAGTTCGATTAGTTAGTTGGATGATAGGGCCGAAGGCATCGAATGGAGATGTCCTCCTCATAATGTCCGCGCTGGATTTGTACGTTTCCATTGGAGTAGGTTTGGGTGATTGGGAATGGTCCTTCGGTGGGAGGGTTGATCTTGGCATTTCTTTTGCGTTCATAGGGCTTTTGTACAATAAGGACTAAATCTCCAACTTTGTAGTCATGAGGTACCCTGTTTTTGTTTTCCTTTTTGTTATTTGTGTTTGCTTAGATGTGGCGTTGATATTTGAGTAGTTGCCAGTCAATTTTGGCTTGCTGACAAAAGATCATATCCATTCCAAACACAAGTTGGCTAGGATTGTGAGGTGTGTTTGAAGGTACTGTGGTGCGAATCGCCCAGGCGCAGGCCTGTAGGAGATGATTGATGTCTTCATGCCCGTCGTCGATTGAGTAAATTGACATGCGAAGTTGGTCGCCGAGTGTGAGGTGGAGTCGCTCTACTAACGCTTGTGCTGTGGGGTTCTTGACTGTTGTGGGTTTCGGTGTGATGTCATAACTCAAGAGGAGTTCCTGAAATTCCTCTCCGATGAATTCTTTTCCATTGTCATATCCGACTTCGGTGGGTCGAGGGTAGCGGCAAAGCCAGTTGATGTCGAACTGGGTCGCGACGACTCTGGAAGAAGCTATTGGGATGAGTGCTAGCTCTGTCCAATTGGTGCATGCATCGACCATCGTGAGAACACGGATTTTGTATTTTGTGTTTGCTGCTGTAGGTCCATCTTTGATGTGAACTGTCCAAGGTCCTGCACAATCAAGTTGAATTTTCTCGAAGGGTTTCTTATCGCGAAGTGCTGGTACGAGTGGTAGGATGCCGTATTGGGGTTTGCCGACAATTTTGTGGCGTTGACATTCGTCGCATGTTTTGATGTGTTCTTCGACTTGAGGGCGAATGCCCTTCCAGTAGAAACTTTGAGATATGGAGTTGATGGTTCCAGTGACTCCGGGATGTCAAAGGTTGGAGTGATACCAGTCGATGATTCGCTTTTGGAGACTTGCTGGTACAATGATTTTGCCATCGATAGTGTGCACAGAGGTGTTTCCAAATGTCATTGTACTGAATCTGTCATTGGTGGAATGCTTTTGTAGCGCTTCTTGGATATTCTCATCTTTGTCTTGTTCATCTTTGATAAGGGACTTGCCAAAGGGAAGTCGAAGTTGGTGTTGCTGTTGAGATCGTTGATTGCATAGATTTCTGAGACCAAGTTGGTAGGTACGTTGTCTGACATTTGTAGGCGGCTGAGTCCATCTGCTCCCGTGTTGAGTTCGCCTGCTAGATGTTCGAATTTTGCTCCATAATCCTGATCGAGAGTCGGTCGTTGGCGTAGGATGCAAAGATTGGTGTGCTTTGTGTCAATGCTGGTGAGATTCTTGTGGTCACATCGGATGAGTATGTCACAGCCAAAGATAATGTTGTGGAAGAAGCGGCAAGCTTCGTGTGCTGAAAGTAATTCCTGTTTGCCTACCGTGTATTTGAGCTGTGCGTCATTGAATTTGTGAGAGAAAGTGCTGATGACTTGTTCTGTTCCATTGATCTCTTGAGTGAGCATTGCTCCCATGGCGTATTTCTGTGATGCGTCGGGGTAGGTGATGAATCTTTTGTTGGGATTGGGGTACGTACAAAGAATTGCATTGGCGATTTCGGCTTTAACTTTGGTGAAGGCTTGGGTTGCTTCCTCCCCCCAGACAAATGGTACATCTTTCTTTGTGAGGTGCGTTATTGGTGCTAAGATGCTGGCTCTGTTGGGAATGTGATTCTTGATGAAGTTGATGGCGCCGAGGAATTCTCTGACTTTCTTGACATTTTTGGGTGGTAGAATTTTGAGGATGGCTTCAACTCTCTTGCGTGTTGGCTGGTAGCCTGATTGTTTGAGTAAAAACCCAAGGAATTCCACTTCTTTGGCGCATAGGGTAGACTTGGTCAAATTGACTTGCATACCTGCGTCTTTGAGTTGTTGGAAGATTTCATTCAGGATGCTCAGGTGGCTGTCAAAGTCGCTGCCTTTTCCATGGAAAATGTCATCAAGGTATGGGTTGGGTTTGTTGGCTTCCATGCTCATGAATATTCCTACCATTCTGGATTGAAAAATATCAGTAGCAGGTCCGATTCCCATTGGAAGTACACAACACTCAAAGAATCCAAACTGGGTGATGATGGTCAGTAATTCTTTTGTTTTTGCTGTGAGTGGAATCGAGAGGTAGCCCATGTTGAGGTCGATGGTTGAAACAAAGATGAATCCCTGAATGTTTTGGAACATTTCTTCAATGGTTGGGAGTGGGTATTCCTTTTGCTTGAGGACACTGTTGAGTTTTCTGAAGTCCATGACTAGTCGAATTGTACCATCTTTCTTTGGAATTCCGAAGCATGGAGATGCCCAGTCCCTGTTCTCAACCTCACTGGCCGAAAGTTCACATAGAGCTCCAATGTCACATTGCCTGTAAACTTCCTTTTTGAATGTGTCTCTATTCTTCAGTGGGATTTGGTATGGTCTGGACCACTCAGGTACTGCGCCGTCGATGACTTCAATTGAAACTGGTTGCCCTTTCCAATTTCCTCATGTGCCTTGGAATAACGCTTCGTGCAGTTTCAAGACGGCTAAATGCTGCATTTTCTGTTGTTCATTCAGTGCATTGCAACTCTGAGCAATGGCGTTGAGGTCGGCCTTTTTTGTAGTTTGCTGCGTGTAAAGCTTCGGAGGCAAAGACTTTGTCGGGTACTTGGGTGGGGGCTATCTGGGTGTCAGTGTGGGTACTGAGTTTCTGCTGTTTCAAGAGACGAGATTTCTGCTGCAATATGCGCTCTGTTGTCCAATAGTCCCGTGGTACCATGTTGACTTCACAGTCGCCCCAGGAGATGGTGTTGTCACGAACACTTGTATCCAAATCCAGGAATCGCATAGATTCTTGGCCAATGATGACGCCATAGTTCATACTGGCACTGCATTCTTGAGGAATCACCATGAGTTCGATGGTGAAAGTCCTGTTGGTGGAGAGGCAGGGTAGCATTGCATTTTCCAATTTCAACGTAGCATTCGAAGAAAATGTGCCATTTGCTGTAGCAAAGACCTTGGGTTTGCTGGAGGATGTGGGAAGGTTCAACATGTCAGCCATTTCCCAAGAAATAAGTCCCCTATCGGTGCAGCATTGGTCCAGGAGTGCTTTGCAAGCTAATCTTTTCTGATTGCTGTTGAGGAGGGTGATGATAGTGATGGGATGCAAATTTTGTGAGTGAGATTTGCCAACAATTTCCATCAATTCTTCACGTGAGGCGTGGCTGCTGCATGCGGATTCGTTGTCGGCTTCACAATCGTCGTCGAAGCGGACCATTGGAGAATTTTCGGTGGTTCGCTGATTTTCTGTACTCTTGACTTCTCCTCGAGTTCCTTTCCTTGAGCTGGAATTCTGAGAGCTGGAATTGGAGTTGGAAGAAGAGGTTTGGCTTGAAGTTCCTGAATTGGTGTTGTTGCGGATTGGATTCAGCCAGTTGTCAGGGCAGTCTTTCCAGAGATGTGCCCCGTTGTACTTCCTGCATGGCGCTGACCCGCCGTTGGAGTTGCTGCTGCTATTTCCATTGCTACCGCTGTTGGAGTTGGGTCTGTCATTGCGACCGCTGCTGCCGGTTCGACTGCTGAAGACGTTGTGTTCCCGCTTGAGAAAAGTCATGATTTTGCGGCAAAGTTCGATGATGTCATCGACGTCGCGTAAGTCTTCGCCACCCTTGTCATAAAAACGAAGGCTAGCGGCATTCTTGAGGGTGTTTGGGATGATTCGTCGCGCCATTTCCCAAATCGTGAACTTCCCCACTTCGTTGCCAACAAGCTCGAGATCTTCGTTGATTTTGAATAGTCGTTCCATGACGCTTGCGTGATCGTGGCCATCATAATTCAAATCGCCATATTCCATGGCGTCGCGCTGTTCTTCGATTGCGTCCTTGCCGAGGTATTTCGAATTGACCTTCTGGATCAGCTTTTTGAACTTCTTGCGCTGGGCATTGGAGTCGCCCGAGTTGTGCGTACGGACTCCTTCGACAATGTCCGTCCAGTATTTCTCGCTGCGGCCTTCGAGAGCTTGACCTCCGAGTTGGCAGAGGATCTTCCATCGCCTGTTTTCAAACAGGTCGTAGCGATCGCCGAGCTTGAGGAGCTGCTTCTCGGATTCGATGAGGAGTTCGGGCGGATTGCCGTCCCGAAACGTGTGGATATACTCTTTGACTTCGTTGCCTTCGGTATCCTTGAAAGTGGCTTTGATGGTGTGCTTGTTTCGACGAGCACGCTTGATCTTGAGGATGGCTTTCGATTGCCTCGTCGATTTTAAATTCTGGCTCTTCCCGTTGCTTCGATTCTTGGCACCGTTGCCAGACCTCTGTGCTCGCTCGCTCCGCTCGTTCTTCGTCATTGTTTTCATCGTTGTTCCGTCGATATGGAGATATAATTCGTCATCGAGAGACTGTAGCTATATTGATCAATATGTCCTATTCTCTTTGGACTTAGAATTGGAGTGGTGATAATCAGTGCTAAAATGAAATTATGAGCTGTAATTTCCTAGCAATGATGATTTTTAAAAATATAGAAAAGAAGAAAAAGAGTTCTCTAGAACCGTGCCGCAGAACTGCATAGGATATGCACCTTTTTCTATCAATAGCATCATCCCTCGGAGAAAGTACTTTGAGGATGATATACTAAGCGCACTCTGTCCATTTTTATTTCTTTTGTTGCAGTCTATGTACGTCCAGTTGAGTATTGATAGTTTTCTTTGCTCGGGTATATTGTAAATGCCGTTATCTTGAAAAGGAGACATGTGGGTTTCGGTTGTTTTGTTCTCGCTGTGATATTCATCCTTGGATTTGCTCCCAGTTCCCTCATGATCAGAATGATTTGAGAGATTGCACATAGATTCTTGTTGACTGACTCCACGCCTGAGAGGAACTTTGCATGGATTTCCGCCCGACCAATTGTCGTCTTCGTGTCCATTCTTCTCGTCCTCGTATTGAGGTACTGGAGATATTGGCAGCAAGGCTATGTCGCCGTCATTGTCGGTGTGTAGTCGAGCGGGCTTGTGATGTTTGATGTAAAGGAAATGGATATCAAAGGTCTCCGGGGAGAAATGTCAGATACAGATTCACAAGAGCTGGTGTCAGAGGGACTCGTTACTGACAGTGAAAGTCGTTTCGAGTTAGCAAGGTACTTTGTTTCTGGTGACCGCAGTTCGTGCACTGACAAAGTATCAACTTGTACTCATGCAATCATGTTCTTCAAAGAGTGCTTTCGTCGACATTTTTAGCGAAACTTTCGACGTGTTGTTTTGCGAAAACTTGTTGAAGACGGTAAATAGTTATTCAGAATTTTATTCATAGATGGAATAAATCAAAAGGAAATTGTTTTGTTAAATTTTGCTCACTAGCACCATACCATAGTTGACATGACATCTCACGTTCTAAGCGGATGTCATAGAGTCCCAAGAACGAGTACAGCAGAACTCTTTGTTTTGCAACCTCTTCCTTTCCTGTTTCAGCCCACAACCCTGAACTCGATGTATCAAGACGGTTCGACATCACCGTCACAGGCAAATTGTTTCCTCTAACATCTATGAACACACCATTGTCTTCCATAAATGATTAAGACCCATCGGTGCCTTATATGAACGATTTATATCCGAAATCAAAAAGAGATCAACTCTGGAAAATCCAAAACAGTATCTCTCTCTGTCAGCACCTCCCCCAAATCACTAGGAGTCCAAAACACTTCGACGGCATTCAAGCAATCCCCTCCTTCTACCCTACAATCAGATGCAATTGATGCTAATACCTCCTTGGTTTCGGAGATGCTGAATCCCGCTCGGGAGAAATTTGTGGAATCTCCTTGGATTTCAAGGATGAGCGATATTACAGCAATGGTTGGCGATGATTCGGTTGAAGAGGATGATTCGTCGGGGATGTACTCCTGAGACGACGATGTTAGATGTCATACGAAGAGACTAGTGAGCTTTTGAGAAGAGAGCCGGAATCATACACTATTGATTCCGTCTCCTTGTCTCTGTAGATCTGACCGCAGACGTCATACAATTCGTGTGCTTCTAGGATCCACAAAGATCAGCAGGCAAGCAATGATACCAACACAACAGCAAGATGAATTCATTAACACGTCAACTTCGACTTTCTCAAAGCATTGTTTCTGTCGTGGGTTTCACTGTTTATTATCTCCAACAAATATGTTCAATCCCAAAAGATCAACACGTCTTAATCTGACAACACACTACCAACAAATATCAACCTTAATGCAAACTCAAACCAAGAAACCCAGAGGTAAAACGAAGTCAACGAAGGCAAAGATGACTAACCTTCTCAAACTTCGCAGCCTCCCGATCAGCCCATTGATTAAACAAGCTTTCCGCTTTCGCCCCATCCTCTCCCTTGAACCACTTGCTTTCACTGCATGCTCCTATCCAATCGTCACTTTTTCTCATGAGCGCCAGGCACGTCTTATGACACATTTGACTAAGGTGGGAATCTCCGTAGCCATCTTCGTAGTCGTCGTCGTATCCTAAAGTGTCTTCACTGTTACGCGCCGAGTTTTCGAGGAGAGACAGAATGGAGTCTTTCGAGGTACGCTCTGGACCAGAGAGGGACAAGGCAATTTGGATCTTGCCCACGGTGATGCCCTTACCAAGAGGACCTTCTTCTTCGAACGCTTTCTCGAAAGCTTCGCCGAATATGTTTAGGGCGGTTTTGCTGGATTCCGATCGAATGGGATTTGTCAAGGGTTTCGGTGTGAAGGCGTTTGCTGCTGTGGCGCAGGCAAAGAATGTCGTCAGCTTTTTTATTGTCGTCGGCATCGTCGTGGTTTCCAAGTCGTGCTTTCTTGTTTTTTAGTTTCTCTCTGTGTCCGTGAGAGCTGGCCATAAGAGCTCGTAACAGGTCTAAGGGAGGTCCATCACAAAAAAATATAAACGTGTACACAATTACACCATTGTCGTTGCATAAGATCGAAATCGATATCCATCCCCGTATAGGTCGTACCTTTTGTTGAAGTTCTAAGTTTTTTTGGATATAAAGCCCTAATATACGTTGGCGTGCATGGCTGCTAGTAACCCCCCCTGATTGTTGAGTCAATCCAAGAAGTCACCCGACCACACAAATTCATCCTGACAACATCAATGAATCAAGCTTCTTGTTGGTTTCACGCCTTGTGATAATGGACATAACTTTGAGCTTTGAGTTACACTCTTTGGGTGTGGCAACTTCTTAGCGTTGAATTTGGACGACGGTGGAGTGGCATGCTGCTACACTTGCAGATGACAGCACCACATGAGCTTGCATGTTACACCATGAACGACAGTGGTATGAAGGCTGTCATAAATGCTTTGTTGCATGGGATGTGGTGGCTGGGGATAACATATGGTTGGATTGCACAACTGTCTGTATCAGCCGCCGGACCACAGAATCACTCCATGCAGCATCTCTATCACCATGACTGTGACTATTCTTATGCGTTGTGTGGTGCAAGGCAGTAACTATTGATGAGTAGATTGATAAATAAGATGAGAAATTAGAGAATCAATTATACAGTCCTTTTCCGTGAAATTTAGATTTCCATTTTGCTATTTCCCTTTCCAATAAAAATATCGTTGTAATCATTAGAACCATTGAACTCCTTCTTCATCCAAGCATTTTTAAGTATCTGGCCAGGGAGTCAATCAACCACTCTGGTGCTAGCTTTCATGATGGCTAATTAGCTGCACCATTGACAATCCCCTCTCCTTCCACCATCCAATTATCCCTTTTTTCTCTCGTTCCTGTTTTATCATTTTTCACTCCTACATCAACAGGCCGTCACAAATATATACAGCCTGCAGGTATGTGAATAGTCTCAATTTCAAGGGACTAGATCCTATTCAGATGTTTTCCATCACGGGAATGCAATACACATAAGAATTTGAAATTTCAAGTGGGACAAGGCTTTGTGCCTTTATATTCCACCAAGGGATGAGAACAAAGTCAATCCACTTGTTCATCATCTCCTCATCCATCAGTGCTTTTAGTTCACAAGCCTCATGACCACGATTTGGGTAAGGGAACAAATCTTGAGTGATTCATCCACTTCTTCCTCCTTTGACTTTGAAGCCTAGCATGGGTGGTACATCTGGCCAGTCGTATCAATGAGTGCTGTTAGCATTATTCTGTGTCAGTCATTGAGGCATGCACATGAATAGATCTTGTGCCATTTTTAGTGTCTTTTTGGATGGGATCGGAGTTTGAGCCATGCTGATCACATCACTTGGATCTTTGATTGCAACCTCATTCTTTAACATGGCCATGAAGTTCCTCAATTCTTCTAGCATCTCATGATAGGTCTTCTGTGATGTGTATGTGGCCCAATGAGTTAAGCCCGATGTTATTGTATTAGTTTCACATGTCAACTGTGTCTGTGTCTGACATAGGCCAAGAATCTGGAGCTTCCAGCTGGAACTCCATAAGTCTCCTTCACATTGTTTGATACAGAGGAAGGACTCAAAAGTCATAAGATATGAGTTTCTCAGAAATCATATCCAAATAGGATTTTCCTTCCTAGAACTCCACCATACACATTGTAGGTGTTTTCTTAGGCTGAATATCCAATGGAGGATTTCCTTCTCAGGAACCTTCCCATGGGACAGTTCCTTTGGGCAGTTGAATATGAGCCAGTCATGGAACTGCCAGAAATCACTGCCAATCTCTCCCATGATCATCTGTGTTTTTTTATGCATGAGATAACTAGTATCTCATTCATCAGTTGAACAGTAGTATTAAGCTCATAAAAACAAAGTCAGCAAAGTCTACAACAAGATTTTTTAAATACTTTCTGGCTTAGGTCACTATCAATTGATAACCTACTCGAGCAATTTTCTTTTGGACCGTCTGTCCATTGCCGCACTGTCCTTCGACCGTCCGTCACCGTCGAGCCGACCACCGTCCGTTCAACACCGTCGCGTCTGTCCTCCGCCAGTCCAGCGTTCAGCATCCACGTGTTTGCCCGTCGAGCCACCGTCTTTCATGCGCCGGTAAATAGTAGCACCACGTCTGCGCTACGTGATCCCGCCACCAACAAGATTCGTGCCAATCGTGTCTCCTTCGAGTGCAAACCGCCACGAAGCTCCTACAAGACCCTTTTCCTTGGAACAAGTCTCGGAGCAGCCCTCTCAAGAATGTCTGCTGAGAAGATGGCCCCTATTGGGCTTAAGAACCAAGAGTGCGAGCGCGGAAGAGGTGGCGAGAAAGCCCCTATCCGTTATGTGCCGGATTGGGACCCAGTCCAAGAAGCTTTGGACCTCAAGCCTGAGACCCTCAAGTGCACCCTCGCGAATGGGTCAGAAACCCGAGTCACGGTTTGGTCCGACACGGTACCAACAAGCAGTTTGTACTGCACGTGAACAAGGCGTATAGTACCGCCAAGAAAATGGGGCTAATTCCCGCCTGCGATGATGCCGAAAAGGCATATGAGTCGACAAAAGGTGATTGGAAGGCTGTTCTACGCAAACTTGCCGATGACCCCCTCAGCAAGACTGAGAAAGAGAAAAAGACCGCAGAGTCACTCTCCCTAAAGGCCGACATGCTCGCCTTAAGGACAAAAATGACCGACTCGGCCCTAGAAGTTTTTCAACTCTACGCCAACCTTCTCACTGAGGAGGCACGTCAGCCCTGGGACTTAATTGTCAAGGAGCAGACAGAGTCAAGTCCCTTTCACGACATCTTTGGAGTCAAGAGGAAGAAGTCACCGGGCAAGACGTCCGAGTCATTTAGGAGGTGCCAATTACTCCACCTCCAATCGTGTTTCACACATGACGCAGGCAAAAATTTGAAATTCTATATTTCAAATTGCTCAAGAAGCCCAACAAGGTTCGGGTGCGTCAGTTTGTGCAGCGCGTGATGCAGCTGAACAATTACGTGGAAGACCTCCCAGGTTTGTACAGCAGCCCGAGCGCAAGTACGATGACCCAACAGGTCTACTCCTTCACTGACGTGGAGCTCGCATGCCATATCTTGCGCATGTGTCCGTTGAAGTGGCAGGACCAGTACCACTTGCTTGAGAAGTGCTATCCCGAAGGGGTTAAGCTTCTATTGCTCATTCTTGAGCGAATTGAGGTGGTGCACCCAGTGGATGAGAGGCAGTCGTCTTCTAAGCCTGCAAAGGCCCAAGGAGCTGAACAGCCCTCCAAGAAGTTCGCGCTAGGCGCACGAATTCCCAAGAAGCCCAAGCAAGCACGCACGGAGTATACGCGCGTAGACAAGAACTGCGAGCTATGCAAAAAGCATGGGGCGCACACACCACGCATAACACCGCTGGAGTGTCGCCGTTACAACAAAGACGGAACTCCTACGCGAGGTACTTTCGGGCAAGCTGCACAAAAGTCCCGCGAAGACAGTCGCCCCAAGAAGTCCTACGCCCAGGTCTTGGCTCATGGAGAAACTTGAGAAGTCTCTCAAGAAAGCCAACAAAAAGGCAAGAAACGCCGTCGCGAAGAAAGTGACAGCCATTCCAACTCATCCTGAAGTGTTGGGTCGGGTAGTACCGGGGAAAATGAAAATAGTTGTAAGAAAATTAAAACTAGCCACGAGTTAGCCAATTACACTACCCCTGGTCCAATAAAAACTACCAGTAACCAAAAATTAGAATTAAATGACAAAATTTTAATTCTGGATTATTCGAGTCCCTCAGTGGACGTAACTTTGAAAAATCTCAAAGACACCTCGAACTTGTCCACTAACTTTGATGTAGATCCCAACTCAGTGAGGGACACCCTACATAAATCAAAGTCAATTGAGCCATCTAACCCACAAAAATCAATGGACTCAGTAACAGCAGTACTAGCTGTACAAAAATTAGCGACTGGAAGTCAGTCCTCGACAAAACTCAAACACTTGTCCAGGAGTCGCAAAAACAACTTCTTGAGAGTACTATTGGACACTGGTTCCGATGGTGACCTCATGTTCCATGAAAAAGGAACCACCAAGCGTTTTCCCTACTTGACTAGGCAGGTGTCAAAGTCTTGGCACACGTCGAATGGGTGCTTCCAAACCAAAGGAAGAGGCGAAGTTACTCTAAAATTCCTAGAGTACTCCAACAGCAAGGAATACACAGTTAAACCTGATGTTGTGGAGTATGATGGTAAAAGATGGCTAAGCCAGCGTTTGACCTCATCTTAGGTGTAAAAACACTAAGAGAGCTTGGAATTGTTCTAGATTTTCGAACAAAGGATATTACCATTGATGAGATCATCTTGCCGATGAGAGACATCAACAGTCTGTCAACTAGCTCTAAGATTGAAAAAGCTTGGTCAGTTAACCACAGCATGATTCATGAACCACGTAGTACTGAGGAAGCCACTCAGCGTGCAGTTCACATCTTAGATGCAAAATATGAAAAAGCAGACCTCCAATCAGTTGTTGACAACAATTGTCCTCACCTTAGTCTACAAGATCAAAATAAGTTGTTGGAGCTCCTCCGTAAATACGAGGACCTCTTTGATGGTACACTAGGTGATTGGAATACTGAGCCTGTCTCCTTCGAACTGAAGGAAGGTGCAAAACCGCACCATGGCAGAGCCTACCCAGTGCCACATTCAGTAAAAGAGACTCTCATGAAAGAGCTCAAAAGACTATGTGACCTAGGGGTACTACAGTGGCAGCCCGCATCTGAATGGGCTTCACCATCGCTCATAGTACCAAAAAAGATCAGACTGTACGCTTCCTAAGTGATTTTAGAGAAGTAAACAAAAGGATAGTTAGAAAACCATTCCCGTTACCTAAAATTAGTACAGTCATGCAAGAGTTAGAAGGTTTCACTTTTGCCACAGCCCTTGATTTAAACATGGGCTACTACACCATTAGGTTGGATCCAGATGCATCCAAGATCTGCACCATTATATTTCCATGGGGTAAGTACTCTTACCTCAGGTTACCAATGGGAATTGCTGGTTCTCCGGACATATTTCAATCAAAAATGACGGAACTAATGGCCACCCTTGAGTTCGTAAGAGCTTACATTGATGATCTACTATGTATCACCAAGGGAACCCTGGAAGACCACCTGGCTAAATTGGAATTGGTCCTCTCCAGACTGCAAGATGCGAACCTAAAAGTAAATGCTCGCAAATCAAACTTCTGTGCCATTGAAACAGAATATCTTGGGTACATCCTCTCACGAGAGGGAATTAAACCACAACCCAAGAAGGTACAGTCGATACTTGCACTGACACCGCCCAAAAATGTCAAAGACCTCCGTAGATTTCTTGGCATGGTCCAATACTATCGAGATCTTTGGGCACGGGGCAGCGAAATGCTTGCCCCACTCACAAGCCTCGTAGGCGAGTGTGGTCATACCAAACAATCCAAACTTCTCAAGGTTAAAAAGAAACCCTGAAATGGACTGAGGAACATCAAAAGCATTCGATGACGTAAAGGCCACTATCGCCAAAGATGTGTCCTTGGCCTACCCTGATTACTCAAAAGGGTTTGAGATCTATACTGATGGATCCAAGAGACAACTTGGAGCCGTCATTACTCAGAACAACCGCCAATTGCATTTTTCAGCAGAAAACTCTCTGTCTGTCAGCAAAAATACAGCAGAACCGAAATTGAACTTCTAGCCATTGTTGAAACACTCAAAGAATTCAAAGGAATGCTGTGGGGCCAGCCTATTGTAGTCTACACAGACCACAAGAACCTCATGCAAGATGCACTCGGTTTAACCTGTGACAGGGTTTACCGTTGGCGTTTATTACTAGAGGAATATGGTCCTGAAATCGTGTACATCAAAGGAATCCACAACACAGTTGCGGATGCGATTTCACGCCTTGACTTTGGTCCAACAAAGGACGCCAAGGAAAACTGGATGACCTTCACCAAATGCTGGTGTTATTACACTATGCAATCAGAAGAGGACCCATCCCCAGCACAACACTCAGACCTCATGAACTTTGTGTTTGCTAACCGCAGCGAAGAGAATGCGATCTATCCCCTGACAGTTCGGGAGATTGCCGCAGCTCAACAAACGGATAAAATGCTGGACAAACTCAGCCTGCTGGAGGCATACAAACCTCAGCTGGTAGAAAATGTTCAAGTACTGTGCAAAGATGGCAAACTTGTCATCCCACAGGAACTCCAGCAGCGAGCAGTACAGTGGTACCATCACTACCTGCAGCATCCAGGGACAACCCGTCTCGAAGAAACTCTTCGCTGCGATGTATTGGAAAGGTTTGAGACACTCTGTCCGCACCTTTGTCAAAAATTGTCATAAATGCCAAGTCAACAAACGACGCCAACATAAGTACGGTAAATTGCCTACAAAATTGGTTGTATCAAACCCCTGGGAGGTACTATGTGTGGACCTAATCGACCATACACTCTCAAGGGCAAAGACGGCACTGAAATTGACTTTATGTGTGTCACAATGATAGATCCAGCTACCAGTTGGTTCAAAATTGTGGAACTACCGGTAACTGAATTCAATTCTGTTACTCCCAAGGGTAAAAGGGCCTCAAGGGTACTAACACACATAATAAACCTAAAGAAGCATACTTTGATAAATCATCAGCACAAGTTGGCTCTTTAGTAAACAAGATCTGGTTTAGCCGTTACCCACGTTGTCAAGTAATCATTTACGACAATGGAAGCGAAGTTCAAGCTCAATTTCAAACCCTATGTGATTCATACGGTATCAAGCGTAAGCCAACCAGCATCAAGAACCCCCAAGCGAAGCGCAATACTAGAACGGATGCATCAAGTAATCATGACAATGCTCCGTACCGCTGAATTAGACATGGCCAATACAGTGGCTCCTAGTGACATAGCAGACTTCCTCACAGATGCTGCATGGGCCGTTCGCTCCACATACCACACGGTACTCAAAGCCTCTCCAGGTGCAGCAATATTTGGCAGGGACATGCTGTTTGACATTCCCTTCCTAGCTGACTGGAACAAAATAGGAGACCATAGGCAACGCCAAACCGATCGCAACACCGAACGTGAAAACAAGTCTCGCGTCGATTGGGATTATAAAATTGGTGATAGAGTACTTCTTCGCAAAGAAGGTATCCTCCGCAAATCAGAAAGCAAATACCATAAAGATCCTTGGACTATATCGACAGTCCATACGAATGGTACTATCAGGGTTCACCGCGGAACAAAATCAGAAAGATTAAACATTAGGAGAGTAACACCATACTTTGACACTACAGACACTTAAAATAAAGAACATGTCAGTGAATCACTCTTACTCCTCTCTCCACTAACACTTACGCTTGAAATAATGCTTCAGTAGTCACTACTCAGCCAGGAAAGTCTTGTATCACCAGTATAAATTGGTACACAAAACAAGTGTCTTCCGCTCACAAAACAGGCCTCCCCATTTTTCCTTTCCAAAGAAAAGGTTTTTTCACACAACTCACCTGACCCTCCATTCGTGGGGCGAGTGACATAGGCCAAGAATCTGGAGCTTCCAGGTGGAACTCCATAAGTCTCCTTCACATTGTTTGATACAGAGGAAGGACTCAAAAGTCATAAGATATGAGTTTCTCAGAAATCATATCCAAATAGGATTTTCCTTCCTAGAACTCCACCATACACATTGTAGGTGTTTTCTTAGGTTGAATATCCAATGGAGGATTTCCTTCTCAGGAACCTTCCCATGGGACAGTTCCTTTGGGCAGTTGAATATGAGCCAGTCATGGAACTGCCACAAATCACTGCCAATCTCTCCCATGATCATCTGTGTTTTTTTATGCATGAGATAACTAGTATCTCATTCATCAGTTGAACAGTAGTATTAAGCTCATAAAAAACAAAGTCAGCAAAGTCTACAACAAGATTTTTTAAATTCTTTCTGGCTTAGGTCAGTGAATTGTTGAAAACATCACTGTCTGGGACATCTCCAGGATATGCCTAGACATCTTGTGTTTTTAGTGTTATAAAACGAGGACACAGCACATTAAATTTTGGACACAGAGGACATGAGAGGACGTGAGAGGACATGGCATGTTTACTCCATTTAAGGCTTCTTTTTTGATACTTTCAGGTGAATCATACCCAAGAGTGGTAGCTGTGACATGCATGTTACATTCATCTCAGTGCAATCCATAAAGTTTGTGGTACAAAAACAGCTATGTAATGTGGGTGAGTCAAAACTTTTGAGGACATGGGGTGGACATGGGACTCAACACTGATGTATGTCCATGTGTCCACAAAAAACCGTGTCCAGGAGAAATTAAGGACATAGGACACGTCCGAGGACATGCCCAGGACGTATGAAACTAAGGTTATTGTAAAGCTAAGAATTGCCTTCTGCCTTGCATTGGTGGTTTTCCCCTGAATACATGGAGCAAACGGAAAGCCTCATGTTGCATGATGTGGGTGCTTACCTGAATTCCTTGCTCTCTTGTCTTGAAAACAAGTTATTGGAATGATTGCAAGGAGACTGGGTCAGCCTGTGTGTAGCTTTTGAGCTGAGACACTTATTTTATAATGGACTGACATGTAACTTTTCTCAAGGTCATAGGCCATTTTGAAGGCATTTCTGAAGCTGGAGTCGTATTGGTGTGGTCGGCCAATCATCACACATGCTGGTGACCCGAGATGGTGTTTTTCCTTGACCTACCAATGAAAGGTGCTTGATTGAAATTGAGTTCATCTTCCATCATTTCCACTACCCTTGCACAAAAAACATTTTCATCTCAAACAAAATCCAATAGAGGATGTAGTTGAAGCCAAAATTGATCTCTGTAGATGACAATAGGACTTCCCTTAGCCTTGTGTGAATGTGTGTCCTGCAAAACCAAGTCTAGTGACTTGGCTCCAGAGCTAAGCTGGTTGTCTCCGAAACAAAGCGGATCCATGCACTTTGGTCTCCAACGAGAAAGCAGAACTAAGCAAAACCACGTAAAAGTAAACAGCATACGTCTAATATATATCATTTATTTTTTATTGTTCAAGATTGAAATGAAGCTTCCACTCATGAGTAGACTGCTTCAATGTCTGTACATTTCCAGAACTCACTAATAAGTTCTGTTAATAGGGACCAATTCTCACCACTAAACACAAACATAGTGGTAGGGGGAAAATATTATGCAACATTCCCTATGAGTTAGATTTGACTTCTTGTTCCTACCTGGATACAGTATCCAAAAATGATGGGAAGAAGATGTTCTTGTTGCAATAAAATGGAGCCTTCCAAAAAATAAGTTTCCTTGGTTCTTTTTTCTAGGGTCTATTTCTATTTTTGGCTAGAAAACATTCCCCATTCCCAAAGACTTTGCATCCCAACAGACCAATATTTTCTAGATACCACATGGGTCCCTGTATCCATCAATTTTGACACATTGCTCGCAGTGTCTTGCTTGGTTTAACCCATTAATTTTTAACAGGCAATGTTTGACAGTGGTTACCAACAGGAGAGCTCAGTGGCTTCTGAAGATGAAGCAAATAATTGCATGATGTTGAACAAAAAGGCAAAGTTTCTGCTCAAGTGGCAGATGTTATTTTGGCGGAACGCAAGGCTGTTGCTGGCAAACCATGACTGTTGTTGGCAAACCTCTGGGTTCAGGGGCTACTTCAGGAAGAGTAATTGCAAAGAACAGGATGTGGACATGTGAGCCATGGCTGTGGGGGTGAGGATAGTTGTTGTGGGCATGGTTCTGAGTGATTCATACCAGGAAACGGAGGTCAGCAGCAAGGTATGTCAAATAACCCAACAAGTGAGCTGTTCCATATGCTTGAATCGACCCATGATTTTACCCTCTCCATCTCCAGTGCCAAGTGGGATCTTGTTGCTACATAAAAATCATGTTTTTGTCCAGAGCTCAAGCGTACAGGCGATCACGTCAAGAAGAAGTTCAATGAGCTTGAAAAACCATGATCCCAACTGGAAATCATAACATCCCATAGATTGTTTGAGAGGTAAAGGAAAGCTGTTAGTTAATTATTGAGAAGACTGAAGGTGCAATTGGGTCAGAAGATGAACTATTTTTTTGGACAATAGGGTGGAAGGAGATGAAGATGACATTCGAGATGGTGAAGAAGGTAAAAGACAAGATGGAGAAGGTGAAGATGGTGCTGCAAGTAATGAAAGTGTAAGTGCTCTGATGTATAAGTGCTCTATCTTTTGCTTGGTATCAACTTACAACAACTTGCATTATTTAGGCATCTAACACGACCTGTGAGCCAATGCAACTCCAATAACATGCAAAAGAGGTAAGAAGAGGTGTGGTCATGATGGCAATGAGCCCAGTTTTGCTCGAATCATTATGACCTCTTTTTTCATCAGTGAGACACTTTTTCACCTCTGACCATTACAGGTACTAATTATGAACATTACCTGTAAACAATTATTGTTTTGGTTTGACGTACATGGGTAATCATAATGCTTTGATGTTTATTTACCTTAAAAATTATACCTTATTTCCCAAATGGGTGCGTTCCCGTGCAAGGCATGCACGCCCACTAACTACCGTATATTCCGGAGCATAAAAACCACAAAATGTGCAGTCATTTCGAAATGATACGCTTCGCGGTTCTTATACCCCGAATGAAGCTAGCAGTCCTCACGCGATGGAAAAAAATGTATCTCCTGTCTTTTTTTCCGCTATCACCCTACCCGAAGGGTACCGTACACAGCACATCACAACGAACAATCGCCAGCATCCCGTGCAGCACCTCACCATGGTGACAGTTTTTGGTCATAATTAAGTAACTTGGCGAAAATTTGAATGCATGCGGAACTACACATGTTGGGAAATTGGTGTTGATGAGGAGAATCTAAAGACGATAGCTTTAGAACAAACACAGTGTGTTAATTTGCCGAAAAAAACAAATGTTCACCAAAATCGGTCATTTTGCAGTGGTGGTTCTTATACCCCGGTGGTTCTTAGGGTATCCCTGCAGGCAGAATTTTTTATCCACCCACGTAAAAAAAAACCACCCTAATGGGTAATGAGTATGGTTTTTTGGGGTGGTCGAAAAATATTTTCTGCATCTCGGTCGCCAGTGCTGCAGAAAACATTTTTGACCACCCGAAATACCCACCCCTTTCATTAGAGATGTTGACGTCACAAATTCGCTTGTTTCTGGTTTTATTTCTCGGTTTGTACGTGTTCGGTACTGCACCTCGTATATACTACACACATACCTACCACACCATTCTTGTCTTAAAGTGGTCATGACGTATTAACAGCTGTCAAGTTCACGATTAGATAGCGTGGAACTGAACCAAAATGGGGTGCACGGACACGTTCGTTTTTTTTCTGCCTGCAGATGAGGGTACCCACCGGGGCGACGGTCAGACAAAGACGGAGGGGTGGGTGGTCAAAAATGTGGTGAAATTCATCTGCCTGCAGGGATGGCCTTATGCTCCGGAATATACTGTAGACTGCTCACAACAGTCATCTTATTTTTAAACCAAAGACTTCCTCTGTTTCAAAGATCTGTCTTCTGTGTAGCTCGCTTCAAAAAATCTTGGCTGCTTGCTTATCCGTTACGGACACAAAACCATCTAAGGGATAATGACTGATGACTGCTTAATGACTGAGACTGAAAGACCTCTCACTGATAATTTTTTGGTCTCCAAAATCTCACCCCTACATCTCGCCAGATCTCTTCATCATGCCATCTCTCGCTGATACAATACCATGCAAAATATCCCGTCATACCATACCTCACAGATATTCCGAGGTCCACCCAAGGTCCGACATCCAACACTCATCCAACAGCATCCAACCACCCAACCACCGCATTGCACTATAAACTTATACACCGACTCAACCCTTCCGCCTGAATCCACAATAGCGTCGTCCACCCTCTCCAGTGACGATGAATCGCATCTCGTCCGCGGCGTCCACCATGGCAATCGCCACCGTCCTCCTTCTCCTCTGCATCCTCTCCCAACCCGCCACATGCAAACGAGAAACATTCTACCGCCTACGCACGCACATCGACCTCCCCGATTCTCCCGTGTACCCCTCCCAGGTCCTCATCGAAATCCACAATCCCAAACCACCCAAAGATATCTGGTACAGCGTCACGATCGTTTCGGAAAATCGATACAGCGGAGTGGCCACTTTGTTGGGCCAGGCACCCCGTCCCAGTGCCTCCACGAACACCCCCGACGAACCGCTCGTCTACTCGTGGACGCCGCCCTTCAGCGGATTCTACGAAGTCATCATCCACGAATTGCCCCAAGAACCCGTGGGAAAGGTCATCACCGTCCCCTTTCCATCGGAGCGGTTCGAGGTGACGAACAAGCCCGGTTTCCTCGGCCCGTGGGGTCTCATTATTGACCGGATGAAGACGCTCCCGCCCTGTCAGAATGTGGATCGGATGGATGTCTATACTGCATGGGATGGGAGTTGGATTGGGCCGGGGATGTCCAGTCCGGAGGGCACCTTGCGCAATGGATGGTTCTTCTTGCCCAGTAACGAGATGGATTGTAAGATTGAGACTTTTACGGCGGATGATTTTAAGTTGGTTCATGATGAAAGGGGTATATACATTCTGGGGAATAGTAAGGAGCGAGGCATATTTCTATCGTTGGTGGATATACTGTTGGATAACGACGAAAAGAAGGAGATTGAAGAGAGTGTCATATCCAAATGTTGGGGACGGGCATTTGTCCAAAAGTACAATTTGAAAGTGTTGTATCAAGATTGGCGCTCCGACAATTTCGATACTCGGTCCAATGTACCCACTGTGGTTTGTCATAATGAAAAGGTGGCGAGAGAGGGCGGACCGTTGTTCTTTGATTCGGGGATGAAAGTGTGGGAGGAGATCTTTCGCGGCGATCGTTCCACGTGGCCTTCGGTTATTCTGATGAGTACAGGAAATGATATTTTTGGGTTTGAGAGAAAGACATACGACATTAATCAGTTTGTCATGAGGTTACCACCCGATTGGAGGGGGACACTGTTTTTAACGGATGGTGCATTCAGTGCGCGGCTTGCGGGACGGGGGTATGCCAGTGATTATGAGGCTTATCGAGCAAGACTGAAGGAACTTACTGCCATTACCAACGATCCACGCGTTCGGTGGTTAGATGGGATGGGATTATCTAAGGAGATGAGAATGTATGGCGAGAAGGGACCAGATGAGACAACCATTTCTCAGCATTTTCATACTTCCGCATGCCACGTTCCCTATCATGATGCAAATGGAAATATGAAGTCCATGAGAATATGTTCAAATGTAACTGAGAATATTGCCCAGTTGCTCATTGGCCATGCTCTTGGATCGAAGGCGGCCTTGAGAGCAAAAGTGAACGAATTACCACTAAATTCAATTCGCGCACCAACGCAAGTAATGCATTGCCACAACTGTCCTGCGGACCTCCTCCCTTTCCACATTACACCGTATCCCGAAATGTCCTGCTCGGTAGGACCCCTCCATGCCCTTGCCTCCAACGAAATGGCTGGCAAACCACAAACATGCCCGGAACAATGCATGGAGGTGGAAGTCACACGGAAGTTTGGGAGTCAAACAGATAAAATTCATGAACGACACTGTCCCTACGAGTTTTTCCCGCAGGGATTTCAAGTGGGGAGTGAAGCAATGAAGAAGATGAGTTTCGTCGATGATGAAATTGGATTTGCAGGACATGTCGTGTGGTTGTTCAATGTCATTTTAGTGTTTACACTTTTGGGATATCAACATCGTGCGAAGCTTAGATCGCATGTTGCCAAATTTCTCGATCCGACACGGAGCAATGTTTAATGAAGACGTTAGCTTGCTGCTGTTATTTTCGATATATTCTTTTGGGTATGTGGCCCATTGGCTTGCAAGATGGAAACCTTCATCAGACGCAAGGCCATTGGAGTAGATACGCCCTAACCCCAACTGATTCAGCTAGTAATGATGATGTGAAAGTGAGGCTGCAAGATGTCAACCTGTAAATAAATCATGATTCATAAATTAGGGTTCAGATTGACCTGTCTTGTGCATTCCAGTATTATCTAGATTTCATTTGATCTAATGGGTCGCTGGATCTACATTCCGCATGACCACAATACATACATAATAGCTGTTTGTTTCAATAACAACGTATAATATATTGTTTTATTATATTATTCCCCCCTTTAAATAATATACAATGACAAGACTAAGAGCTCCATCGTTCTATCTTCACTCAACACTCGACTCCAAACATTGATCCACGTCTTTCATCATGACATCCGCCGCCTGTGCCCTAAACTCTGCATATTCCCCCTCTTTTATCTCCTCCTTAATTTTCGGATATGTACGCGAAACTTCAAACCCTTCCTGCACTGCACGGTGCGAGAGGTGTGCCGCCAGGTGTGTCCTGACAACTTCACAATCAATCTTGGGATCTTCTTGCCCATCGACTCGAATGTATGGGAGCTTTTTCCAGATGGAAAATTCCCACGCGGTGATACCCAATTCTTCCTCGGAATAATGTTGATGCAGATAAAGAAGGAGCATCATGTCGCTAATGAAGTCAAGATCAATCGTTGGAGAAACAATCTTGATCATCATTTGGACAACTTTGTCCCATGACTCTTGATCCGAGTGAATCAGGGCAGGAACTTGTCCCCCGTACGACTTAAATCCTGGCTGCTTCATGAGCTCTAGTCCCCTCTCCCCGGTGAGCGTGAGGGGGAACAAATCATAATCGCTCATCCAGCCTCCCCTCGGACTGTCGTCCACGGCCATGGCGAGCCACCTCCAAAAACAGCGACGGTCATACTCACTAACTTTGGCCTCGATCAATTTGTTCTGCAGCACCTCGAAATCGGGGTGTTTTCTGGCATCCACCTCGGTGAAAATACGCGTTTCCCACCCTCGCCCTTCCCATGCCCTCTTCCACGAATCAACCAGATTGTCGTGGCCCTGCTTGGTCATGCCGCAGCAGCCTCCCTCCACGGGCTCGAAAAAGGTGGTCATGATGGGGCGGTTGGAGGCCATGCGGATCGGCTCTTCCACGCGGAGGTGGCGAGTCACGGAGGAACGGAGGTTGATGTAGTCTGCGAAGAAGCCTACGATGCCGACGGCTCCGATGGCCACGGCGAAGGCCTTCGATCTGTTCATTGTTAGGTCGCTGGATTTGCTAGTTGGTGCTTCTTCGATTATAGTGTCCATTGCAGGGGTGCGCATAGATGGGAAACTCTCTCACAACCGGTTGTCTTCGATATTGTTGTTGTTGTTGATGATGATGATTATTAATATTATTATTACTAACGCAATGTTGCCGCCACCTCTTTCTCTATAATGTTACACGGCTTTGCCTAGAGAGACCTCTCTGTTACGGGCCTCGGACGGTGATATACATTGTTATTGTAAGGTTATTGTAGAGACGAACACCGGCACCTACCGGCACCCCTCCTAATCGTAGTCACAGAGTCCTAGAGATAGTCGTACCTCTCTCTAGAGGCGAAAAAATACGTGGGGTACTAACTAGTATTGTCCGGCATACACAAAACCATAGAGAAGGAACAAAAAAATGGCAGGAGAAGACATCAAGTTTTTTTGTATGGGATCCGTGCATGAGAGAGCGTGATTAAGATATGTCAATGAAATACCTGCGGACACTGGAAACCGTCATAGGTCATTATGGAGGCGGGGTTTCTCTCCCGGTCATTTCAAGTGTTTAATGGCATGTGTCGCCTTGAGGTCGTGAGGTGGGAACGATAGAGCCCGGTTCCGGGAAATCCCTTATTTTATGAGAAATAATTCCTTTGTATGGTACCCAGTCAAAAATTAGAGGGATTTAACAGAAAAAAGAAAAGATAACTGTTTAATGAAAATAGCTACGTATACTAAATTGAAAACATAGTTTTTGAGGTTCAAACTGTCAGCGACAGGTCGTTTCCTACAACGCTCAACTTAGCTTATTTAATTTATTTTACAAAAGTTGAGAGCTTCTCGAGGAAATTGTGGACGCCCGACAATTTTCTCAAAATCAGTCGTGTGTCATTGTCGCAACTGTCAAAAAAATAACTTTGTCATTTTAAAGGTTGACAGTTGTTAATCTGTCAAACTGTTATTAATCGGTCAGAACCTTTCACAGATCGGTAATCATTTTATTTATATGAAGACATCAATGATTTCAGCAATAACTTTGTCATTTTAAAGGTTGTCAGTTGTTAAACTGTCAAACTGATATTAATCGGTCAGTACCTCTTACACGTTTGACTATCATTTTTGAAATTTCTACACACATCATGTAGATTTGCCCGGTCTATTATTTACTCTCAACAGCAAGGTCACTTTGACACAACTGGCTATCATAAGCCCTGGATTTCTACGATTGGCGGACGGAAAGATTTCCAGTTCTTATTAAGTACGATTTTCAAATCTTTCATTCTTCTCAGTTTAGTTCTACTAACTCTTTTTCAAACTAAATAACAGTTTCATAACTCCGATCCCTCACCTCCTAACTAAAATGCCAGGTATCTTGCCCATCTCCGACCACTTGTTGTGACAACACGTTATGCATCTAACACACATGCATCACTGCAAATCCCTTGAGTACCTTTTGATGTAGCTTATGTCCAGGTCCTGGAAGGCTGATCCATTAGGAAGGTGTTGTCATATTAGATCTCCTCAACACGGCAGCAGCCGTAATGATTCATTTATAGTTTCTCGTAGAATCTAGTATGTTTTGTATGTAGAACAATATTTCCGTTATTTGTCTACCATCTTCTTATGTAGTAACAATTTCATGCTCAGTGCGCCCAAAAAAATAACTGACATGTATAGTTTAGCATACTTACAAATAGGTACATATCGTGTTAATGATTCAAAATAGTGATAATGATTCATTATAATTTTTGACTGGTGCCTCGGATGGGCAACTTGTTGAAGTACGTAGTACATAGTAGTAAGCCTCTAGTAGTGCACTTCTTTATGCTTGCTTTTGGTTCACCCCCATCAGGGACAAGAGCCTTGAAGGCTATGATCACCATGCATGCTAGAATGTTGAGTCAATTTAGAGGCTCAATTCTATTCACTTTTGGCCTAAGGTATCAGTGTAGTGAGAGCAGAACATATGAAAACAACTTTTCAGCACATACCACAATTGTCTGTTAGCACAAATGATTGTATTGGACTCATTCGGGGATGATGATTGACGAGATGGGATCAAAGATGAACCAAGAGCAAAAAGTGAAGCATGGTTTTAATCCAGCAATGAAGGCACAGCAACACTTGCAAAGGCAACAGCTCCCATCACTGCCACTGCCAAAGAAGATGAATCTCTTATGGTACAGCTCATGCATCCCCCCAAAGTCGGTCATCTTAAACAAGTGAATCAAGTTAATATTGGGTTCAAATGTATGACATGTCAGTGACATCATAGCTTGATTCATCTGGAAACCCCCTGAAATGGGAACCTGCAGAAGTGTCTTTTTCAAGTCTGAAATGAAGGAAGTGTGTTTCCGCTTCCAATTTGGAGCAACAGTCAAAGATTATTGCATCATGTAATGCATACTGCATGCACAATTGTTCATATTGAAATCTTATAAAAAGCAGAGGGGTGTTAAGGAAGAGAATGTAGAACAGGAATACAAAATCCAAGCTCAAAATGAAGGCGATCATCCTTGTAAATAGGTACACATTCATTTTAAGGTTTTTTCATGATTGATCTGTACTTCCATTCATGTCCATTCCTTGTTTTGTATTTGCAGTTCAAAGGTTGCCACAGGGAGAATCCTGATAAATCTGATTATAATGTTGACACTACATCTGTGAATCCCAGTTCTTACATTTTTCTATGCTATGTTATGTCACTTAAACCATCTAATCAGATTCTTCACTTCTATATCAAGTTCATTGTCAAATTCATCGTTTGTCTTTGTTCTGTATGTATACCTCTGATTGTTTAAATATCTCCAACACGGTTAGTCAAAACATGTAGCCTAATTTCTGCCAAAGTTTTAAATCTGTTGATTATAAAAGTCATCTGATCCAATCAAAATTTGTTGATGCCAGTGTATATACCTCACCTTTTGGGGGACATTTCACAGGCATCAGCATGGAAGAGGAGGAGCATCAAAAGAAGTCTGGATTCTAGGGCAAGCGTTTGTATGCTAGAGGGTTGAAAACAACATGTGTTCATTGATTTTTCCCATTTTTCACACAGAAACATCAATAAATACTCACCTTGTTTTAGCATCTTTCCCAATGCAGCCAATATGGGGCAAGAATCAACTAAAATGGATGGGCAATCAAGACAACGTGGGTTGAAATGAATAACAGCAAGGGAGGGATTTGTTCCGTTGGTTGGGCAACAAACACACAATAATAGACTCAAAAGGACAGAAATTAAGGCACATTGGGTGGAAACGAATGAAAACTTGGAGCCCAGAGGAAAACTTAATTTTGAATTTTTGATGACAGATATATTTACAACAAAATTGGTGTACAAAGAACAAGGCAGGGTAAATGTGATACCCACAACAATAACTCATCATTCCATGATTGGCATTAGATAAAATACAAACTCATCGCTAAGTAAAATCATAATTACTGCTTTAATTGCTGTGCAACTATTGCTCAGTAATGAACACAACATAAATAACAGTACACTTATGAAAAAATAGTCAGCTGCTATGTGTGAAGTACTCATTCAAATCTAGTGACTTATCATTACTGTATTGCTTCCTCACAGCAAACTGCTGGTTATTGTGTGCACAGGTCTACGTTATCTTAGCAGATGTCAAAAAACGGACATATAACTTAGCTGTTTAATTAATTTTTCATTGGGTCGTCATATTTATCATACATTCCATTCACATTCATTTTGTTCAAACAAATCATTGAATGAAATTTGGATGATTGGCCATCATTCATGTCATTCGAAGTGTTGGAGTATTCCCTCTATCCAAATTACGTAAGTCTTTTGTTCTCCAGATTTTGGAGTAATTGCATTATTAACAAACATTAGTGGAACAAAATATAATTGACTGAATAATTTTCATGCTACAAAATTAATAGAATTTTTCCAACAATTTGAAGGTTCTTGGCCATTCTTTCACTATTGCAAGACTTTTGTATGGGTGCAAAAAATTACGCATTTGGTGTGATAAGCCATGAATGAGATGTTGGGTTGAAGATAGGTCTGAAGAAATTTAAAAAGAGCTCCTTGATACTCCCAAAAGACTATATGATGTACAACCTGAAGTAGATCCATTTACAGAGTACCTTGAATTCATGTTCACCATGAATAGACAGCTGACCTTGCTTTTTGACACTGCACTGTATTGATGTATAAGAAGATGTTTCATATGCAAATGTTTCATTGTGTAAAACCAGAGCAAAATGAAGTCTCAGTACTCCTCAATCATTGTATTTGTTAGACCATACTGGGTGCCACATGTGCATGTGAGTACCTTTAAGAAAGACTAGACCAAGAGCAAAGTAAATGGACTTAGCAATCCTTCAATTGTCCAAAACATGGCGTGTTAGCTTGATTAGCAAAAAAGTAACAATCGAATAAACTAGCTGTGGTCATGTACTTAAACTTCTCACTGATCAATCAGTGACATAGGCCAAGAATCAGCCCATTTTTGTACCCATTGGTACAAAATACAAAAGGAGCATTCTCAGGACTCCCCACGCGGGAAGCTGCGGAAAGTCCACTGCCCCTGATCCAAAAGGCAAGGACTCCCCAACATTGGAGTCCACCGCACCGGTCCAAAAGGCTAGGACTCCCCACCACAGGAGTCCACTGCCCTATGGGCTCCGGAACACCAGAGTTCATAGCCCCTTCATTTGGGAAGGCTAAATACATACCAAATGTGTGTAGAATCTACACACATTTTGTTTGCATCGTTTGGATTGGAAGAGCAGCTCCACTGCCCTTCCATCCTCACAATTAGAGCAAATTCAACCCCTGTCGAATGTACCTATAATTTTCGCATGATATTTTTTTGTGACGATACTGCTCAGGTCACTATCTTAAGATAGCCATGGTGTGACCTTCACGCACCGAAGCCAAAGACGTCCAACCCTTTTGACACAAGGTACGCTAAATAATTTTTGATCGTGAGCAGCAATTTTAACTTTTTCGCGTCAGCGATACAATTTTTTTGCGCGATCGATGATCTCTCCAAAATCAGCTACGCGATCGACAAATTTCTTTGGTTTCGCAATCGACGAGCTCTCCAAAAATTCTCCCGTGATCAGCAAGATAGCAATAAACTTCGAGCAATCGACTTAGGCGATCGGGGAGTCCTATTAGTTGGATTAATTTTGTGATCAAGAATTTTCGCGAATTAGTTGGAAGCAAGACTTTCAAGAAATAAAAGTTCAAGAAGAAAAATAAAAAATAAAAAAATAAAAAATTCTTTTTCGAACTAACCTCCACAGGGCACCCAAGACCTTTTTCAAGGCCATATTTTGTAATACGCCCCTTGGAGAGGCAATTGAGAGGATGTCGTCTAGCAAGTCAAGCCCAGAAGGCCTCAAGCTGCAGGAGTGTGAGAGGAGCTCTGGGAGGTCCAAGCCACCCATCTCCTATATTCCTACTGCCATGGACAACACCAAGGTGGTTAATAAAATCAAGGTCTCCAACAAGATAACTTTGTCTGTCACCGTCTTCGATGAGGGAAGTCCAGAGCAGTTCCTGAACCATATTCAGACCTCACTGGAGATTATTTCCAAGAGGGGACTAGACACGGATTTTGAGGAAGCATGCAAGGCAGACAAGAAGGCTGAGGAAAAGCTGACTGCGGCCACTGCAGCCAAAGCCAAGCATAAGGGAACGGACGAAAGTTCTCCCATCCTCCAGGCATGGACCAAGGCAACTGCTGCCAAAATCCGTAGCCAAGAGACCATAGAGTCTGCTGGCCAAGCAACCCTCTTGCAGTATTCCACCCAACTGTCAGAAACTGCTGAACCATGGACTGATGTCTATGGGGTTGAACACCCCACGAAACACTCGGCAACCTGGGACTCCTTCAGAGAGTGTGTCCAGTTGCACCTGCAGACTGTCTTTAGGACTGATGCAGTGGAGCAAGAACGGTTCTATATCAGCAATGGGCTCAAGAAACCTAACAGGGTACCTATCAGGGACTTTGCGCAGAGGATCCAATACCTTAACCGGTATGTAGAACACTTGCCATGCCTGTACTACTCTTCAAAGGCTGCAAAGTCTACGAAAGTATGTGGACCCTTTGAAGATGCCGACTTGGCAAGCCACATCCTCAGGATGCTTCCTAGGAACTGGCAGGACCAATATGACCTTAGTGGAGCTGTGGTACCACAGAGCATCAGGGAACTTCTCGAAGTCCTTGAGCACATTGAAAAGGCCTACCCCCCCGAGAAGATTGGAGAAGGGCCCAAGAATGTAGCTAAGTCTAGCGACTCGACTAAGAAGAAGCTGGTCTCTTTTAGTGACCGGATTCCAAAGAAACGACGCACAGAGAAGTAATGCTCTCTCTGTAAGAAACATGGGGGCGCACATACCACCCACAATACTCCGGATTGCCGAAAGTATGAATCCAATGGTATCCCGAAGCCTAGCTTCAAGCATCACAACATGAGTGACAGTGATGATTCAGACTCATCCTGAGATGATGGGTTGGGGAGTATGAAGAAATTGTGTAGTAAACTTAACTGTAATGACATGATCAACACCTATCTTAGTCCGATTAAAACTTCCCCACGTGCCAACATAACATTTTCTGATTCAAACATTGTCAGTTCGAATCCAACACAAGACCTAGGAAATCTTGCAGTTGAACCAACACAGAGTGAAACAATTGCCGAATTGTCGGACCCCGAACTGTCCGGTGACCTTTTCAATAGTGTGAACCCCCCTTTGACAGGTAAAGAAGGACGGGTCACTACTGTAGTAGCCAAAGCACATTATATAAAAACTGAAAATCCAGCCCGTAAGATCCCCGAACACCCTACAGGGCGCCGTACCAGTAACACGATCATCAAGATCCTACTGGATAGTGGATCTGATGGTGACCTCCTGTTTCATGCAAAAGGAACGGAGAATCACTTTCCCTACTTCACTAGGCAGGTGCCAAAGTCTTGGCATACGTCAAATGGGAGCTTCCTAACCAAAGGACGGAGCGAAGTTCACTTGAAATTCTTTGAGAATTCAAACAGTAAGGAGTACTTAGTGACTCGAGATGTAGTAGAGTATGATAAGAAGAAAGTGACTAAGCCAGTGTTTGACCTCATTCTTGGATGCAAAACCATGAAAGAGCTTGGAATTGTTCTAGATTTTCAAACAAAAGAAATTACCATTGACCAAATCAATTTGCCAATGAGAGATGTCAAAAGTCTGACCAAATCAAACCTGGATAAAGGCTGGGCTGTCAACAACAGTATGGCAAATGAACCGCAAAGTACGCAGGAAGCAACACAGCGGGAAGCTAAAATCCTAGATGCGAATTATAAAAAGGCAGACCTCCAATCAATAGGCACCAATTGTACTCACCTTAGTCTCCAAGTCCAAAGCATGTTGCTGGAGTTACTCACACATTTTGATAAACTTTTTGATGGAATACTAGGTGATTGGAACACAGAGCTAGTGTCCTTTGAACTCAAGGAAGGCACTAAACCATATCATGGTAGGGCATACTCAGTACCTAAATCGTGTAAAGAAACAACAATTAAAGAACTAAATCGACTATGCGAGCTGGGAGTGGTAGAGTTTCAGCCTGGATCGGAATGGGCGCCACCATCATTTATCACTGCAAAGAAAGACAGAATGGTACGCTTTCTCACTGATTTTAGGGTGGTAAATAAACAACTAGTTAGAAAGCTGTTTCCATTACCCAAAATCAGTACAGTTCTGCAAGAGCTAGAAGGATTTACCTATGCTACAACCCTAGATTTAAACATGGGTTACTATACCATTAGATTGGACCCCGATTCATCCAAAATATGCACCCTTGTTTTTCCATGGGGCAAATATTCGTACCTCCAGTTGTCAATGGGCATTGCTGGTTAACCAGATATTTTTCTTATGCATCGCAAAGGCAAATCTAGAAGACCACCTTGACAAACTGAAAATTGTGCTTACCAGATTATGCGAGGCAGGCTTGCAAATCAACGCCCGAAAGTCATCTTTCTGTGCCATAGAAACTGAATATCTAGGTTGTACCCTCACACGTACAGGGATTAAACCACAGCAGAAAAAGGTACAAGCGATTCTCACAATCTCACCGCCACAAAATGTCAAAGACCTCCGTAAGTTCCTGGGCATGGTCCAGTACTTTGGGCAAGATGCAGTGAAGTGCTTACCCCACTCACCTCACTGGTAGGAGAATGTGGTCACACCAAGGTCACCAGAGCCAACAAGACAAAGAAACGTCCATGGTACTGGTACACGGTGCATCAAAAAGCATTCGATGACCTAAAGACTACAATTGCCAAGGATGTAGTCTTAGCCTCTCCCAATTATTCAAGGGAATTTGAGATATACACTGATGCCTCGTCTAAACAACTTGGATCAGTTATCACCCAGGGTAATAGGCCGCTTGCGGTTTTCAGTAGGAAACTGTCCACAGTGCAACAGAAATACAGCGTGACCAAACTTGAACTACTGGTCATAGTGGAGATACTAAAAGAGTTCAAAGGCATGTTGTGGGGACAAAGATTGAAAGCCTGCACAGACCATAAAAGTCTAATCCAGGACGCTCTCGGATTAACCTCTGACCGTGTCTACCAATGGAGATTGCTCCTCGAGGAATTTATTGTTTACATTAAAGGCACACATAATACTGTCGTCAACACCATCTCTCGCTTAGACATCGGACCCATTCCGAGTGAGCATGAAAACCGGATGATGTTTACAAAATGATGGTGTCATTACACCATACAAGAAGAGAGTGCGATAGACACCTCTGCATACCAAGAGGAAATGAATCTGGTATTTGCGAACCTCAGCAAAGAAGATGTAATCTACCAGATAGCAGTTTGAGAGATTGCAGAAGCACAAAAGCTTGATGCCAGCTTGAAGACAATGAAAGATCAGTACTCGACACAATTGGTCGAAAGTATGGAACTCCTCTGTAAGGACAGAAAAATGATCATTCCAAAAGATCTTCAACACCGTGCAGTTAGTTGGTACCACCACTATCTACAGCACCCTGGACACACTAGACTTGAAGAAACCCTTTGTGCTGCAATCTACTGGAAAGGTATGTGAAATACCGTCCGTAAATATGACAAAAACTGTCATGCATGCCAAGTAAACAAGAGGCATAAGCATAAGTATGGGAAACTCCCTACTAAGATTGCCATCACAAACCCTTGGGAAGTACTATGTGTGGACCCAATCGGCCCGTACGCAATCAAAGGTAAAGATGGGACAGTAATTGATTTCATGTGTCTGACTATGATTGATCCAGCTACCAGCTGGTTTGAAACAGTTGAACTGCCGGTAATCACTGAGGCGATTACTCCCCTGGATACAAAAGGGGGTAGGAGCAAAAAGGACAATGAAGCACCTAAGTTAACATACTTTGATAAGTCATCAGCAATGATCAGCAACTTAGTGAATAAGACCTAGTTTAGTAGGTATCCACGTTGTCAATACATAATTTATGACAATGGAAGCGAATTCTAACTTCACTTCAAAGCCCTATGTGAATCATAGGGGATCATGAGTAAGCCTACCAGTGTCAAGAATCCTCAAGGGAATGCAATTCTAGAACGAGTGCACCAGGTGATATCATCTATGCTCCGTACAGCTGAAATAGACATAGCCCCTTCAGTAGAGCCAAGCAACATAGATATGTTCATGACGAACGTCGCTTGGGCCATTCGCTCAACATACCACACAGTACTAGTGCAGCCATTTTTGGACGGGACATGTTGTTCGACATCCCCTTCCTGGCCGACTGGAATAAAATTGGAGAATATAGGCAACACCAAACAGACCAAAACACAGAACGGAGAAATCGCTCACGTCATGATTGGGACTATAAAATTGGAGATAAAGTACTTCTTATTAAAGATTGTATACTCCGCAAAGGTGAAAGTAGGTATGAAAGTGATCCTTGGACTATCACAACAGTTCATACGAATGGCACCATCAGGATTCAACGCAGAACAAAATCAGAAAGATTGAATATTCGAAGAGTTACACCTTTTTTAACAACCAAATGTAAACCAAAAATAATGTCAGTTTTCAAAAAACGACATCTCCCTCTTCAAACAACACTTACTCATTACATATATTTAACATACTCCTTAGTTTGTTATAGTTACTCTCACGAGAACACTTTTTTCGCCTAAAACATAGTTAGGTTCTTTGTTCCATTTTTACCTGATAATTCCATACGTGGGGGCGAGTGACATAGGCCAAGAATCAGCCCATTTTTGTACCCATTGGTACAAAATACAAAAGGAGCATTCTCAGGACTCCCCAGGCGGGAAATTCACTGCCCCTGATCCAAAAGGCAAGGACTCCCCAACATTGGAGTCCACCGCCCCGGTCCAAAAGGCTAGTACTCCCCACCACAGGAGTCCACTGCCCTATGGGCTCCGGAACACCAGAGTCCATAGCCCCTTCATTTGGGAAGGCTAAATACATACCAAATGTGTGGAGAATCTACACACATTTTGTTTGCATTGTTTGGATTGAAAGAGCAGCTCCACTGCCCTTCCATCCTCACAATTAGAGCAAATTAAGCTCATAAAATAAAAACTTCGACCCCTTCGAATGTACCTATAACTTTTGTGTGATATTTTTTGTGACGATATGGCTCAGGTCAATCAGGGGTCAAGAAACATGCCCTAATCGAATGGACCAATGAAATGCAACACCATTTGATAAGTTGTACTTGCTCATGACTCTCAATGCTTTCACTGCCTATCCAGACCACAACAATTGATCTGATATCTATACTATTGCATCTGAAAAGGCCTACAGTATAAAATGAATGTTGACAAAAAATGACCCAATGCAGACTTGTATTCATATTTTTGATCCAACATTTTAATTGTTCTTTCATTTCAGTAACTTGATTTGTTTGTTTGCATGTTAACATGATTGTTAAATGATACAACTAAAGTAGATACATAGAATACAAGAAGTGGTTTTTGACACACATGTGCTCACCCTTTCTCCTGGCTTTATTTTCGAAGTTCTATAATTGCCATACACATAAACAAATGCAACCCAAAGCATGCATAAGCATGATAGTACTGATTCATTATCATTCATTACAATTGTAATTGAGACCAGCTAGCACTTCATAACACTGAAGTATCTAATTCTGCTGAGATGCTTTAGCCCTTCTTCTCTTTACTTTAGTGTATATACCGCATTGGGATGTTTCTCCTTTCTTTGTTGATTTGATATAGCTTTACGACTATGGGCTCCAGCATCCAATTTCATTCCAGGAGCTTTTAAATTAACTTCATTGAAGGAGCTTTTTCAGATGCATTCTTTTCAATAGATTTGTTTTCATATAATTTAACTCAGGATTAGTGTTACAATCATTTTCACTTTGCTGTTTAAATCTTTTCACCGTGTATTTTGTATCTTCTAACACAACAAGGAGTAGTAGCAATTTTCTCAACTATTGCCATTATTATAAAGTTGTCCAGAAGTCAAAAGACACTGTTCACAGAGACAAAATGATTTGATCACTTGTATGTGTAATTAAAAGCTGACTTCCTTTGTACCAAAACAGAAAAGACAAGGCCTCAAAGTTCATGGTTAAGGATAGAAACAGCATTACTCACATGGAAAATATCTTTCCAGCAATGTTCACCACACAATAGCCCATTTCTGCTATGCTTTCCTTGTATGAATTGTTGAGCAGAAGTGACAATGATGGAAAGGAGCTGCACCACAGATAAGTTGGCAATCAGTGTGAGATCTGTCCACCTGCATGCTTGAATGCCCAGCTCAGTGAGTAAGCAACAAAGGAAGGTGTCCAGTGGTATTTCATGCTGCATGCATACCAAGAAATGCCATATCTTCCCAAACACATTCTACAAGGGATCACAGCAACACCTAGGTCAACAGTGCAGTGTCAGATTCTTGTCTGAATCCCATGTCCTGGAGTCACAGACAGTGCATGAGTTCAAATCAAGTACTGCAAGTGTTCTTTGGTATCATATTTGATATTTAATATACTAAGAACATCACAGCAATGTTTTTATTGATAATACCTTTTACTTTAGACCACTCACCAATGAGAGCACTGCTTTATTTTTTGTGCTCATAAGAACCCTAGAAGATAAAGATCTCCTTATTGCTAAATGGGTCATAGCCAAACTGGGTTGTGTTTCTCACCACATTATGTTTGCATGATGTGGCTAGTACATATGGCAACTCAACACAAGAGGAGCACAGGGTATCTTAGGAGTATCATGATACTGGACCAACCAGGTGGTGGATTTCAGAAACATGATTTCAAGTAACTTTAAAAAGAATTTGGTGCAAATGAAGTGTTGTTTATTTTGTTCCATAGATACCGATTTTAAACAAGGAAGAATGAGTCAGACCACTTAGTGCATCACCTTCAAAAGAATATAACTCTCCTACAAAATGGCAAATTTATGAAGTGCAAAGATCGTCTGATTGATGTAAGGTTCTCAATATTTTTTCTATTACACTTGTGATGTAATTTTTGTCTGTCAGATGGTTGACAGACAGAGCAGAAGTGCTTCATTTGTATTTAGCCATCTTATAAGCCTCAAAATGGCCCACACATATTTTGAGGGCTGGTTCCGGGCTATTTTGATAGATACAAGCACCACATATAACATCCACAGACATCTCAGAAAATCCTTCACCACAAAACCATCACAATAATCATTTCTGCAACATTGGAGCATACCGAAAACACATTTCGCAAATCACATTTACACATTTACACATTTTTTTGTGTTTTGGCGGGAAAATTTTGTGTAAATTTACACAAATCATGTGTAAATTACACAAATCTTGGTCGACGAGAGGCCCTCGTTGACCATTGACACAAATCACAAATCACATTTACACATTTTTTTACCGTACGTATCATTGACACTCCTACACTCCATTTGTACTGTATCTCTATGATATATTTGTACATAGGGGTACTTATATAAATAAAAATAAGAAAATGGGACTCGCGACCGGGATTCGAAATGCGAACTGTGAGAAATATGATTTGCGATTTACGTTTTCGGTGAGATTAATCGTTGCATACACAATTATATGTACATGCGAAATGTGCAAATGCGATTTGCGAAATGTGTTTTCGGTATGCTCCATTCTCCTCCCAGCAATGCACTAAGAATGATTTTCTTTACCAAGATATCATTGGCAAAGCAGTCCACTCAAGGCAAAAGGATGAGTGGGAGGTACACATCAAGATACATAACTGCAAGGTTAAACATAGGAATTTGAATGACTTTGATTGCTTTGGTATGTAGAATTTGCAATCAATGAAGGATATTGTGACTGTAGTTGCAAGGTTGCATAAGTCATACAGCAAGAAGGCGGTATATGTTACTTTATATTAAGGGTTTAAATTATATCATGATAGTGGGTGTATCCTCAAAGTCATTTGGCATGGCATCTCAGTCTTGTTTTGTGGGAGAAGACGTGGTGGAGAAGAGAGCCAAAAATGGGTTTAAAGACCCTATTTTTGACACGCAGAATTTAGAAAAGGATCTATGGTTTCGTGTTCGGTTTGACG
Organism: Cyclotella cryptica; assembly: GCA_013187285.1. NCBI lineage: Eukaryota > Bacillariophyta > Thalassiosirophyceae > Thalassiosirales > Thalassiosiraceae > Cyclotella > Cyclotella cryptica. The sequence continues at coordinate 1,650,873 of JABMIG010000001.1, read as the reverse complement.
ACAGGGTGCAAAAAAAAACAATAGAGAATGAAAATTGTCAAAAGAAGGAAGTATTCCATAAAGGCTTAAGTAAAATTTAAAATTCAATTTACTGATTCCTATTCAATTTTCTTACGAAGCGGCTCATTAGTCGCACTGCTTAATGACATGACACATTAATTTTTTTTCTTCTTATTATTTTTTGCAGTGCGTGCGGAGTGTGCGTGCTTTAATAATATGGTTTCGGCCGGCAAGGCATTCATACAGGGACGATGATGAACTGTACCATGTCGGCGTCGCGAACTGAAGGCATTCTTCGTCAGCACACCATCGTCACTCTCTGATCATCGTGATCGTCATCATCAACAATAACAACGATCAAGCGATCGGCAACAGCAAGCAAAGTCGTGCAGTCCGTGAAATTGTGACGATGAAATTCTCAATGAAAAAACGGACACCCTCCCCGTCTCCCTCCACGATATGGTCATCCAAGCCGTCCAAGTCCGCCGAATGGGACACGCGTCCCGATTCCATTCCCGCCTCTCGCAGCGCCGACGACGCCATGTACGCAAACCCCGCCACGACGACGATGCGCGCCCTCCAACGACGAGGCAGCGCATCCGCGGCGCCACGCCGCGAAGCCAATCCCAGAAACCCCAACAATCCACACGGAGAAGTAGACCCCCAAATCCTGACGCTGACGCTCGAAAACGCCTCCCTCCGCTCACAGCTGGCCATGCTCGACGACGCCTCCGCGGCCGAGCTCTCCTCCCTCCTCGCTCTCGCCAATGAGAAAAATGACGCGATGCAGCGCAGAGTGAACGAGATGCATGCCGGCATGATCGAGATCGAAAAGGAGCGGCGATTGCTCAAGAGCAGCGTGGAGAGGGACAGGGAGGCGTATGATAGGATGGAGGCGGAGTTGATGGCGGCTCAGGAGCTGTTGCGTGCGGAAATGGAGCGGGTGGAACGGTTGGAGACGGAGAAGAGGGAGAGGGACAAGGAAGCCGAGAGGCAAGGCAGGTATTTGAAAATGAGGGATAAGGAGGTGGATGTTCTGAGTGCTAGGGTTGGTGATCAGGAGAGGAGGATTGAGGTTCTGGTAGAGGAGTGTGCCGTGGAAAAAAGGCAGAAAGAAGGAATTGTACAGGAAAAAGAGCGGCTAGAGACAGATTTTGAGAAGCTGTCGCGAGAGATGGAGGAGGTCAAAGGAGAGTTGGGTCGGGCGAGAAATAACATGGAGCAGGCGAGAATCAGAGAGGAGGGGATATCACAGGAGCTGGAGGACCTGGAGGCTGATTTAGAAAATGTCAAGAAGGAAAGAGATCGAGAGCATCAAGAGTTTAGGGCAGAAGAAACGAGATTGCACAATACGCTGAGAGAGGCGGAAATGGAGAAACAAAGGCAGGTGAAAGAGTTGGAAGAGACGCTGACAATATTAAAGATGAAGGCCGATTTGGAACGGGGAGATTTGGAGCAAGCCTTGCACGAGAAAAATGTCGAATTCAGTAATTTACAGGCACAATTGGAACGTAAAGTTACCGATAATCAATCACTCCAGGAAGATGTGAGGAGGTTGCATGATGACTTGGAGCACATGAAATATTCCACCCAACAGGTTGTTTCAGAGAAAAATCATGAAATTCATTCGTGGAAAGAGATGAAGGAAGCTCTCGACGTTGAACTTAGAAACGCCAATGAGTTGAAGCAACAACTTGAGACACAAATTCGAGTGCATCTTGATAGTGAGGAAAAATTGTCATCGAAGTGTCATGAACTGCAGAAGGAGAATCAAGAACTTGCAGAAACAGTAGAGGTGACTAAGAAGGAATTGGATGCCACTCATCAACAAGTCGATCAAATGGAACATCGTCGAGATTTATTGGAGCGAGACTTGACTGAAGCAAAAGAGCTGTATTCCCAGTCGCAGGGTGAAGTTGAGAGGCTTAATGCTCAAATTGCAGAAATAAGTGCCCTTCACCAAGAAGAAGCGAATCAAAATTCGAGGCTCATTGCAAGTCTTGAGTCAGAGTTGGAGGCAACTCGTCAACATATTGATCAAGTGCAACAACGTGAAATAGAGCTGGAGCAACAACTGACTGAAGCAAAACAGCTCTATTCTCAGTCGCAGGACAATGTCGAGAGGCTGAACAATCGGATACAGGAACTGTATGCTGCTCATCGAGAAGAAGCGACACACACCGCCAAGTGCATTGCTGAATTGGAGGCTGAGCTGAAGAGCGAGGTGGAGATGTCACGCGAAATGCAATCGAAGTGTAGTCATTTAGAAATGCATTTGAAGCGCGATGCTGACGAGAAACAAGAGGTCATTCGCAATCTAGAGGAGGAGTTGGTCGCAGCAAGGAATCGTCATCAAACAGAAGTAGACACATTGAGGAAAGAACACAACGCTCAATTGACTGAAATCGAGACACAAGGCGCCTCCGTGGTATCCGACTTGGAGGAATCCATCGCTTCACTCCAAAAGGAAGTTGCAGATAATAAATTCCATCACGAACAAGCCATGAGCCAGCTTCTACAGAAGATATCACAGGCTCGTACGGAAAAGGAGCTACTCGAACGCCAGATCAAAGAGAGTGAAAAGAAAGCAAGCTCGCGAAATGAGCAAATTATTCAATTGTCTAACTTGAGTCAACATCGTGGCGAAGAGTTGGTAGTTCTCCAGAAAGAGCTGACACAACTCCGTTCGTCTATTGACAGATCAAAGCGAGAACATGCGAACGCCATTGACTCCGTGTCCAATGAACTCAGCAATGCGAGACTCGCCCACGAACAGGAAACAAAAGAGATGCAACTCGTCATCGACGACTTACGGGCTCAACTCGCTACAGCAAATGCACGACTCGATGCTGGAGATCAAGAATTGAATATCACGAAGTCCAAATTGAATGAAAGGACAAACCTTTTAAAAGATATGGTGAGTCAGACTAAGTCAAATAAGGCAGATTACGATCGGGAACATTCACGAGCCAATCATCTACATGAATTGGTAGAACGGTACAAATCGGAATTAGTTAAAGCCGAGGCGAATGCAAAGCAATCTGAAAATGATATGAATGAGAAGGCACAGCAATTGTGGGATTTAGTGCGGAAAGAGACTGATCATCGCAAGTCAATTGAAGCGCAGTTGAAATCCAAGCTCCAGAATCTAGACGACGTCGGGAGAAAGTGCAATGAGATGGAGAAGGAAAATCTTACTTTGAAGGTAATTTGTTTCCTTGATGCATTTTCATTGAAATGCATAGTGTACAATCAATACAAATTGCATCTCACATGAACACATCACGTACGTTCCACAGGACAAGATAAGCCGACAAGAGAACTACATCATCAAATTGCATGAAAAACAAGAGAGGGATCGACGTCGCGCCGCAGCTCCTCTCGGCATGTCCAAAGCCAATCGACCCTCCACCGCCGGTACTACAATTGGAATCTCTATTCCGGCGGGTTGCAGTTTTCCGAGGGGAAGTGGTGTTGCTACGAAGCAGAGGAATTTTGCTGTTCAAGAGGTGAGGACAGAACTATCTGCATCAGAGGGTTGTAAACGGGATGAGAACGAAAAACCCTCTTCATCTAGGGGTACCATAGCTATCGATCATCAAAGTCCAGATGAATTGGATTTGATACTTGGATAGGTCATTTGTTGTGCCTCAAATATGACGTTATTCATGATTTATAAATAATGTTATGACGACAAAATGCTTGTGATGTTGGACGAAACAGGGCTAGTGTCTCATTTGAAAATCCATTCTTGGTGGTTGCCACAACCAAGACAACTTCAACGTTGATATATTACGATTGACTGAAGCAGTTTTAATAAACGGCTAATAGCAAACACTTCTAGTTCTTCTAGTTTTCATCAAACAAACCACAACTTATGTGTACATTATATATGGCGAAGCACAACTGATTGGCTAACGAACTAACTTGACAGTCCATTAAAAAATGTGTGTCACTAATCAAAAAGCAGGAGTGATACCCCAATGGTGAATAGAATGCCACAAATCAATGATCTTGTTATCTTCCATGTCCACGAGTGCCTCATCATTGACAGACAAAGGCAAGCCCTCAAAAAGAGTATCAATAATAATGCTATTCAATGCTTCAGGTGTTTCTTGCATTGAATGGAATTCTCTCTCTAAAGTTGTAGAGGTATCATAATCATCTAGCATGTCGACCTCTTCAGTAGAAATGTTGATGGGCTCTGAAGTATCAAACACCTGACTCACTGTGCTGGTCCAAGTAGTTTGCTGAGCAACAGGAGGAGCCCTTCTTGTGGCTGTAGCTCTGTCGTCAGCAAACATAGAAAGCTCTGGATTTGATATAACTGCATCAATAAGCATATCACTTGATTCTGATGCCTTCGTCCCTTGACAAGTCATAGTGATTTTTCGACATGGTTCCTTATTTGATATGTTCGACTTATACTGAAGTTTACAATATCCAGAACAATCTTTGCAGAACTGTTTCGTTTCCGAATCTGCAGATGCCCATGATTTCGCGATCTGCTTAGAGAGCTCTTTGAACCCAATTTTTCCATGAGAAGCTTTGACAGGAATGTCAAGAACAGCTAAACTAAAAGTGCTGTGACAATGTACTGTATAATTACAAGTGTATCTTACCTCGATGACTACGCTTATTTCGTCTTCCCTTCCCTGAAACATGCCACTCCCGATGAAGGATAAGCTCTGAGTATCGAGACGGTAGTGGTGGCCCCTTGTACATTTCAGAGTTAAGATGAAAAGTTTCAGAGAGCTCAAGGGTAGGAAAAACCTGGAGAGTTTTCTGGAGTATGTATTCACGTTCAAGCTGAAAGAAAACATTGTAGGCAGTGTACGGGCGAGGCTCTGCACTGGGTTTGTGTTTCCCATTAAGAGGCATAGTTTCAGTTATAGTGATGGCTTTATGGTATTGAAACACAGATCAATGGCAACTTTTTGTGTTGATTCTTCCGCCTGCATGAGATGCTGCATAGGGTGCCAAATACCATAAAAAATATTTTATGTACCATAACATATAATATGAAAAGAGTCATCGTCACACAGGTACGTTGTCCCAGTCCAAGATCGTATTATTTTTTAGAATGAGCAAGCTGAGGGCTTCGCTTTTTTTGTTTTTCTCCGAACAATGCATAGAGTGCATCTTTCCCAGGCGACGCGTTCTCACAATGTCTTCATGATGCTATCTATATTGATAATTTTGCAGTGTATACCATATTCGGAGCAGTTCTTTAGCTTTCTCCTCAAAATTCATCAAGCTGCTTAGCTTTGTAGACTCAGCTGATGTTCGCAAGTCAGAAATAAAAATTGATCCACTCTGTGTAGAGGGAAAGTACAAGTACGATAGTATTGTACAATACACCACATACCTCTTTAGTTGATGTCCAAACTGAAGCACTATATTGTACGCAGTGTCTGCTCTCTAGAGAGGCTGAACATAATTCATTTTGTGGGGGATCAGGACCGGGACTGCCATCTGCTTCCCCAAGAGGAAACCGTAAGCAAGCCCCCTGAGCCTTGTCAATGTAGTCCCGGGTACCTGTTGAAGTATCATGCCGGCAGCATGAAGAAGAACATGGATTTTGAAGTTTCGGACAATTAGGCCAAACAGTGCCGCCAGCCACCACACAAAGAGTCGTTCATGCCTTGCCTGGTTAAACACCAATCCTACTCTTGGGCCAAATTTGGCAGAGAAAAAAGTCTAGGCCAGCTGACAGCCCACTTGCTAGACTTTGGGTGTAAGATAGATTATCTATTCTATGTGGGGTTAAGGGAACTAAAATTATTTTTTAGCGGATAATTTTTCTCTAACAGAGGATAGTTAGAGTACAACTGTGTTAATAATCTCTACCTGTAGACGAAGAAATAGAAGTCACAAGACTTCACGATTAAAAAAACACGTCAAGACACATGACGTCTTCAAAGGCTGTTGTCGTCTCCACGGACAGTGGGGTCCTCGTTCTCCGACCTAGTCCGAGTGAGTGTACGAGCGTACCGCTGACGACGACGTAGATGTTCTTCAGCTGATGACATAGACATGTCATCGCGAATGTCACCAATGAAGCTGTTATTTTGCTCCATATTCCCGAAAAGTGGGGGAGGAAGTTCAACAGCCCCGGCTACATTAAGGTGAACTGGAGGGTCAACTGGATGGACAACTGGAGGGACATTGGGACGAATAATTCCCCGAACCCCATTAATGTCAACTCGAGGGGGAGGTGCGTGTGCTGCAGCCTGTGCTGCAACAGCCTGTGCTGCAGCCTGTACTGCTGCCTGTTGCTGTTGCGTCTGCCACTGGTGAAAGGCAGTAAAAGCTGCGAAGCCTCCAAAAGCAGCATAGGGATCTGTAGGGGCAGGGGCAGGGGCTGAAGGGGCCGGAGCTGGTACAGGACGAGCAGGCAGCGCCAGCCTCATGTGGTTTTTGGCGCCACGAGGAGGAGTAAAACCACGTGCGTAAGTGGTATACTTTCGCTCCACTTCAATCCCATGTGATTTTTCCTGTCCCACGAGGACAACACAAACCACACATGGGATCTGGAACTCAGCTCCAGGTGGGACATCGTCATCATTGCGAAGGACTTCAAACAAGTCCTTATCACTCTCCATATCAGTGAGAAGGGAGACAGACTTAATTGCAGTCTTGACCTTCCACGGGAAAGGCCCAACCCGGATCTTGTCAGACATGACACCATTGAAGCTGGAGTCATTCTCCCGGTGAACTTGAGCACATGCTTCAAGCATGGACGATTCCGTACCTGGATGCATGTGACGTGGGTTGTCACCGTCAGCCTTGTAGAAGTCATATGGCAGCATGACTGCGTACTGCATGCCTAAGCCATCATCATCCACATCGAAGAAGTACTTGTCGATGCTGAATGGATAGGCAAGAAAGTCGAACACAAGTTCGCGAGTACCATCAGTCTCCCGGATGGTCGATGCGCGCAACCAAGGCATCTTGACTTCCTTGGAGTAAAGCTTCATCGTCAAGGTGAGTGCTTCTAGGTCTTTTGTTACGCCAATTTCAACAGGCGATAGTTCAGCAACAGGATCTGAGCGTCAACGTTGCGGTAGAGGTGATGGTGGAGACGGAGGGTCTTGTTGCACAAACTCGTCCTCATCGTCTGTGTCAACAGACGTGTTCTTCTTGTAGGCCGGCCTGTCTTCGTCGAGATTGATTCCTTGTTGGTATCGACGAAGCTTGTCTCGGAGACATTTGCGAGCTTGGTAGATCTTGTCGGGCGACTTGAAATTGCAGTATCGAGCAAAGTACTCGCGATTGAAATTATCCAGTTCTTGCGAGTCTTCTGTGTAGAAGATTTCGCCGGACTTGATGCGCTCGTTGAAAATGATGTTCGCGTCGTTGTCCCGGCGCTCAACTTTGTTTTGTTGTTGTCTTGGAGCCATTTTATTATGAGTGCGGTTACGATGTTGTCGTCTCTTGTTCATCGTGACGGTAGGCGGCAGAGCCGTGAGGACGGTGAGAGACGGTGAGGTGAGGCACACAACATGCTGTCGAGCCGGGACCGGTTTTTTATTACCTTTAACTGTAGGTAGAAAAACTAATCTCCAATATAATAACTCATCCCCAAAAAGAAAACCGGATACTTTTTCAATTTAACGTAGGAATAGTACTAAAGTTATTAAAAGCCTAAAGAAAACCAATTCTCAAAAAAGAAACCAATCCCCAATATATTTGCCGACGTAGATAGGTATTCCATTTATATAAGCCGAACGGAAAGAATATAGACGTTGGGCAGAAGGTTTTTGCGTGATTTGACCTAAACTAGAACAATTCTAGTATGCTTCTAGAATGTGGAATAATATTGTAGCCATGACTGCTAAAATTCGATTTTCTACTTTAGATTTAGATGTTTCTTAGTTAGCTCTTATTATCTTTTCTAACCAAAACACATTTCTATATCATCGGGTCAAAATCTAATTTTTTTTTGACTATCTAATTTGATAGTCTAATATGATCTCTTTAACATCTACTACGGTTTGGTAAATTTGTATTTAGACTCTACATTAGATTTAAATGGTATCCATTGATTTGGAGGCTCCTCGCCAACCATTTGTGTATCTTCGCCAGAAGGTGCTATCATAAGAGAAGTGTGTATTGTACGGTACAGTACAATAGTACCCTCTCTCGCGCACTTCATCGTATTGTACTAGTAGGTACCATCACACAGCCACACTTTTGAGACGACAACACAACACGAAAACAAACACGAACACCGTCAACCGTCAATCATCGTCGTTGTGGTTTGCAGAACTCTACTTCTCCATTGACGGTGAATTGTTGCCTCCCAACAGTTGACGTACAACCCCTCCGTGTTGATAATGGCACCAGATCCACGGAACAACGCGAACTACACCAATCCGACAACAGTAGAGAATGTCCACCGACTTGGCAAACTCTTCATGAACAGAGGACCTCGAAAACTTGGTAAGCTTGGTAAGAATTCTACGGAAGATGCACGATTTCGTGCTTTCTAGGGAGCGCCTGCCATTGCTGTGCTTGATGCGTGGAAAAAGTTGACTCTCCATGCATTGGTGCCAAGAGGAGGGTGATTCTTCCACCTCCTCTGGGCACTTATGTTCATGAAAGTCTACGGCACCGAGCCTGACATGTGTGCAAATGCCGGTGGCTCCTGTGGAGCCATTGACCCCAAAACTTTCAGGAAGTGGGTATGGCCCTTTATTGATGCCCTTGCAGAGCTTCAGTACAAAGTTGTGAGTATGTTTGTCTCTGCTGGACTTGATTCTTGTTTGTGCTTCTCATGCTCTCCCTTTTTGTTCAGATTCTATTTAAAAACAGGTTTAAGAATGATAATGGCAGCAACTGCCTTCTTAGTATTGATGGTGCGGATTTCAAAATCCCAAACCATGGCCAAAAGTACTACTCTCACAAATTCAAGGGCAGTGGTTTGCGGTATGAGGTGGGAGTTTCAATACAGAGAGGCGATATCTGCTGGATATTCGGGTCTTTTAAATGTGGACAATTCACTGATTTGATGATTTTTTGGATGGGTTTGAAGAAGGAGTTGGGAAGAGGAGAAAAAGTTATCGCAGACGGGATTTATGGAGCTGAGGCTCCTTTGAAAGTAAGGGCACCTGGTACAATTTTTCGATACCACACAACCAAGCTATGGAAAAGAGAGTACGGGCTCGCCACGAACACTGCAATAGAAGAATGAAACAGTGGGCGATTCTCCGGCAAGAATTCCGAAAGTGTTTTTTGTGCAATTGCTGTTATGACTCAGCTTTGCATCCAAAATGGAGAGCCTCTAGCGACTGTGTCCTACAAAGAGTAATAAATTTAAACTAATAGAATGTTTAAAATTGTCACTATTTTCTGTTGTGTAATTGTTATAGTTATCATGATTATAATTGAGCAATGAAATCATGGAATACATCATACGGACATTTCACAAAAAGAGTGGATATCTTTTTGACAATAATCAATTTTCCCTGCATTCCCTGAACCCCTGCTGGTTAATGCAAACTAATTTGTAAGTGTAACCACATTCAAAAATATGGGTCACAGATATTGTGTGTGTACTGACGTGTTGTAAGTTCTATGTAAGTACCGTATAAATCGGTGTTTACTGTATAACCCATAAGTACCACTGGACTATAAGTCCCAAGGGGCTAATTCTATTGACATTTGTGTTTTTCCGGTATTTACTCCCATCTAACTAAACTACAACCCTAATGTGTAGTTTGTCCTTGTCATCAGTAACATGTAGCGCTCCCCGTGACTCCCGATGGTTGCCGAGAAACCTCTGATGCCGTCAGAAGTCACTACAAGTTAGAATCCACTTTGAACTGCATGGTCCACTTTGAACCACGAACGACGGGATTTACTATTCTCACGTACGATTGTACACATCAACACTCAAAATTGCGTGGACACGAATTGTCAGATAGTCTGACCGTACTTTGTGATATAGTACAGTGAAATAGCTCTATCTAGACTGTGCAAACATCAAAAGTGTCATTTATTTTTTGGCGCGCACGAAGTTGTTGCACCATTTTTATTATGTTATTATGTTGTACAACACATAACACATGCACACACATGAATCAGTCAGCAGCAGGCAACAGTTGAAAATGATGAAGATGAGTCCATCCCCCTGCAGCTTCAAATTTCCGCTGCCATGTAATTGTTGTGTTGGGAGTGATCGTGTGTGATTATTGTGCGTGAGAATGCTTGTGTGCGAGAATTTTTAGATGGCTTCTAGAGCTTCCCATATCTGACATACCTTACTCCGTAGAAAACATACCAATTTCTACAGGATCGACTTTGAACCATTTCGTCATGTTTGGCTTGTTATGACAGTGCAATTGCAGCTGCCTTCCGTCAAAGCTGAGGACCTGTAGAGCTGGACTTAAGCCCTTCAGATAGTCCCAAAGGGCTGTACAATCTTGGCTGGGTGCAAGGGAATAGATAATGATGTCACACGAGTGGTCAAAGATATCTGACATGACATGGTTCAAAGTGGATTCTAGCTTGTACACATCTCAAGCACATCGTGGAGGTGTTGACAGCATCGACGAGCAAGGAGGACGACAGGGCGGGAGGGGTACAATATGGTACAATATGCCTACCTTGAAGTAAATAGGGTAACTTTCAAGATACCGATAATGTTTTACCACGTTAAAAACACTAACTTTGATCGGATTAAAAGTACAATCAAAAAGTATCTTTTGACATTTGTGGTGCTTATAATCCGGGTTATACTGTAGGTCATTCACATTATAAGTCCGGTGGGAGTCGAATTCTTGACATTTGTTCTTTTCTCCTGCATGGACACCCTGACAACACTAAAACATACAAAAAGAGATTCTCCTCGATGTCAGCAACACACCCAAATGTGTAGCTCGCCATAACTCCTTCTAGCAGTGGAGTTATGCCTGATGGTAGCTAAACACACCACACATCATGGGCACATCCACAGCACATCACACCAAACTGCCTCGTAGCAAAACCATTGGCACGAAGGGCAAAAAAAAGAAGTACCCCCTACCGAAGTAAATAAGCAAAGATACAAAAAATCACAAACAATAAGTTAACTTGAGTGTATTATAAGTTGCCATTTTAATGTATCTTTTGACATTTCATTTACCTAAACACCGATTTATACGGTACCAGTTTAATTGTAGTACTGTCGCGTTACATCGGCCTCCATAGAAAAACATACCAGATTCTACGTAACACAAAAAATAAAATCACGACACTATTCTTCCACATTATGACAATTTCTGCCACTGCCACCGCAACACCTTGATCATGGTGAATACCATTGCAGCACCCCATCTGCCACGATCGCCATCACCGCAACATCACTCACGACCATCCTGCCGCATGGTTCGGTCAGATTCACTGTATTTTAGAAGAAATTGCACCGTTTCTACAGGACGAATTTTGTTACACGGCGACGAAGGTAAGTTCATTTTTGAATCCAATCCCCTGTCATTATTCCCCGTAAATCATTAACTTAGTTTCCGCATCGCTCTTCCTTTTGTGGTCGCCTCGGTGGGCTAGGTTGCCTGCCTACTGCTTTCATGGTGATACTTCACCATCCACATGCAAGACTCAACAATCAACCGCAATGCTGTAGAACTTGAATGGATTGAGCTGGCATGGGAGGTTCTTGCTGCTGGAACAAACATGGTTTTGTGGTTGCACTAAGATGGGAATTAGATTTGATATCTGCCATTTGTTGAGGAAAGGATAGTGGATATGGTGGTGGTTGCCAGACGGGACAAAACTGCATCACACTACCAGACAATGAGTCTTTTTCTTTACAAATATGAATCAGTAGAAGAGCAGCAAATAAAGTAATATTTTTAACAAAAGAATATCATAAAACATTTTTATGATATTGACGTCATCTTTTTCGACAGTGCAAAATAACCACGCTTTTGTCACAGCGCGCACGAAATTCCAATTCGCCAATATCATAAAAAGTTTTTATGATGACCACGCTAAAATTTCAGGTGTTTTTATGATATTGAAGGCTGTTGATGATCATTCACTCATGCTGATTAAGGATGCTAGGTCAGATGACGATGCTCCAGGGACTCTAAGTTCTGAAGACTACATGCGTCCAACAGAAGTTGGGAGTAGGAACCGACAGTCTCTTGCACTATTGTTCATGAGGAATGCCAATGGTAACATTATTGCAACATTACGTGAGGCACCAACCACCCGTCTTGACATAAATAGAGATCTGTTGTAGCATTAAGAACCTTCCACTTACCCCAGTGAAGACAAGCGATAAGGATGGATTGTACCAGATGATTTTTCAAGTTTTTTACCTGATGTCATTTTTCTCCACCTCTTTAGTTGAGAAAATTAAAAGTGGAGTTGTTTAGACACAGTTTCTATTTTGTTCATTCGTGGCTGAGCAATGCTCGCCATGGAGGGAAAGAGTGTCCTGCCCATGCATATTAGCCCTTTTGGTGTACAGGAGGAAGTACACTTGAAGTTACCCAAACAGGGCTTAGAGAAAATATGTGTAGGTATGTCTGTACTCTAGTCTTGAAGTAGACTACATACTTAGCAGTACTGCTTTCCAGTCCAATGCATCCCTTTCCAGGAGAACACGTCACTCCAGCTCCTGTGGCCATTGGTATTGGCCCTACATTCTCGTCACTCTCCGAGGGACAGTAAATCCACTCCTCTGAGAGAGCTGTGGTGAGGAAAGGCTGTTCCTGATGTCTCCTCAGGCTAACCATGAGAACAAGTAGAACTAGCATTAATTTCATAAAATATTCATTTATAATCTTTTACATCTACATCTTCATCCATGTACCTTTTTCCACCTGCCTGGGCCACCGGTCAGGAACAATTGAGTACAAATTTCAAAGTACAATTTGGTATCAAAATTGATTTTGTGAAGACAGAGGAAAAATTAACCGCGCTACTCCTATCATATTGCCCAAAGGGGTTGGGAATGTATTTCTTTGTAATTATGTTAGTAAAGAAATTGGAGAGCATTTAAACCAATTTTGTCAATTACTCTGTTAGTCAAATTGGATGTATTTAGTAAGAATGTTAGTCATGTGGGAGACAAGTAATTCTGGTTGGTCTTGATGGCTTTATTGCATATGAATATGCTGCTTCACTCAATGGCAGCTCAAACGGATAATTTACTTGGTGTATTCCCATGAAAAAGGCCTTGCTTTTATGTTACAATTGATTTGCTTTGGCGATTGCAGGCGCAGGCACATGCACATGATGGGTCTCATTGATAGGAAAGGTGGCTATAAAAAAGGTGAAAGTATTGTGCTTTATGGCTATCAGCTGATAGTGCTGAGTTGATTCTTGGTAGAAATATTTACAAACAATTGGGTATTTTAAGAAGTAATAAGTGGATAAAAATGGAAATTGTAAGACTTAAAACCTATCAAGAAATGATGAGTAAACTCTTTGATTTATCCTTGAGTTTATCATGAAAATGGCATGATACTTGTATTCTTGTTGAATATTGTCAAAGAGGATCATATAAAGCCCTCCTGTAGTAGTTCTTGCTGAGCTGGTCTCTAGATTTCTACATGGTTCTGGTATACAATGTGGAGCTCAGCTGGCTTGAGGTTCTGATTTGCCAGATTGAAAGTGAGTGGCCAGCACTGGAAGCTGGAAGTACCTGGGTATGCATTCCCTGGATACTGAAGGGTTGCCTCTGCAAAGCCTTGTCCTATATCACAGACCAACACACAAATTCCATAAGACCATCCATGCTGTGTTTTTTAAATCAGTCACACCTTTTGATGAATTTTATATTTGGCATTTGTGAGTGCATTCCTAAAGGCACCTTACACCAAAATAACATTTGAGAGCCCTGATATTTTTTGTAGAAATATCATTTCCCCCTTACAATTTCACCCTGACATAGAACTATAAATATTGTTTTCATGACCAAGTTTGACAGCATCAATGTCGGTTTGGTTATATCTTGAGGGTATGCCTTCCATGTAGCAAAGTCAAAGTGTATGTATCCTAGATAGAAAATTCTCATGAGTCTATGGAGAGACCATTAGTACAGGTCTTCTGGTACATTTCTGCAGTGGCCAGGACAACATCCCTTTTTTGGCTTGTAAAATTGCATCTCGCCCCCCTTCTTGTTGACAACATCAATTCAAAATTACGGTATGGTAGCACTACAAATATGAAACAAAAACTTTGTGCATCAATGGTTAATCATGGTTTACCCAAGATGTTGTCATAGATTGCGCTAAGGAGGGGTGATACATCAAGGGCACTCACATTGGAATCAAATAATGTCTGCTTGGATGAATGCCATTAAATTTGCAAAAAACTAACAGGTAGGATTGCAGAAAACCTTACATATATCCTGGTATTTTATTCTTGTTAATAATTAAGAGGATGTGTTCCTTCATTTGATTAAAAAGACCCGTGAATAAGGCTGCGATTTTGATATTGTGTTTGTCAATGGGTACACCAATCTCATCATTGATGATGAGAACTTAAGAACAAGATCAACTAAAGCTAATCACAGCTCTCTTTGAAGGCACAAGTTGTTGGAACTCTCCCCAATGGCTACACACGGACATCCCCATTACCACGGATCCCTAGTAGCAAGAACAGAGTTCCACATGGCAGACAGCTATCGGGACTGCAGATCAGCCACCCATATCCAGCTAATTGCAGCTGCATAAGAACCGCACCCATGGCCTAAGAATAGTAGCCATAAATTGCTAACAACACCTTAATTAGCTACATCTGTTTGGCAGTTCAACAGTTGTTAGCAATTATAGCACAATCATGGCCCCAATCTCCGTTACCTACGAAGAGGCGAAAAAGACCATCGGGATTCTCCCGTTGCTCGCTCCACGGCCCAATGCAAGCAACCTTCGAGCTCTCTCTCGGCACCTTGAGCAAAAGTTGCAAACCATCCCATGCCATCAAGCACCAGAACATGGTTTTCTCGACATGGTAATGCCTCCGGCAAGCTACGCGCTCCGATCTGGCGCTCCATGGGAAGAATGGCCCGACCCGGAACCACATCCAGCGACGGCAGAAACGACAGCCAAACAAATCATCTTCCACTTCGTCTACAATGCAAACAAAGCCGTTTTTGATTCACAACAAAACGTTCACAGGGCTGTCACCGAAGCCCTCAACACCGCGGTACCGAATGCCTTCCGAAAACCGGTTGGCGACCAAATCGGCACGAAAGTTTACACTGTGTGCGATGACCCTCAAACCATCCTCGCTGACTGATGCGCGAAGTACAGTGTCTGCACACCGCGGGGAAAAAGCCAAAACAACCGCAAATTCGATGAACCGTGGGATCCGAATGAGCCGATTGAAGGCCTTTTTGATAGGCTTGAAGACTGTTATGTCTTTGTCATACAAAACAAGCCCCCCTTCACGCTCGAACAGATGATCGACAAAGCACTCATCGCCATCCAGTTGACGGGACTCTACGAACGTGTGCTCCTTGAATGGCAGGACTTCGACGAAGAAAACAAAACTTGGGCACAGTTAAAATTGCATATTGAGGAGGCCTACGAAATACGCTTAGTCTCCGGACAGGGTATGGCTGGAATGCATGGCTATGTCAACAATGCCGCCATGGAGACGGATGACGACTCCATCACAACCATCCATGAGAGCCTCCAATCCATCCAGATGGCCAACAATGCAAATTATCTGGTGGTACAAGATCACCTCCAGGCAGCGCGGGCA
The DNA here is from genome assembly GCA_013187285.1 of Cyclotella cryptica. Taxonomy (NCBI): domain Eukaryota; phylum Bacillariophyta; class Thalassiosirophyceae; order Thalassiosirales; family Thalassiosiraceae; genus Cyclotella; species Cyclotella cryptica. Next base: position 1,635,153 of record JABMIG010000001.1, on the reverse strand, counting down.
GAAACTGCATCTCTCCGCGCTGAACTTCAAACAGCCCAACAATCTATGGCAAATTTCACACAAGCCAACCAGGTCATCACAACGCCAACATTTGCACGTCCTCCTTCTCCTACCTTCACAGCAGCGGCCCCACAATACACCCCTCCTGTCACGGGCACATCTTACTATGGACAAGGCTTTGGATACGGCAACCACGGGTATTCCCGCCGCACCAGAGGAGGGTGAGGACGAGGACACAACAACAGTACCTATGGGCAACTCACCATCCCGTCACCAGCAGCTATCCTGTCTTATGGCAGTGGTATTCCTCAGTCTGTAGGACACATTCCCCCTCCCACTATCCCAAGTGTCCCTGAATGGGATAAACCAGCTTTTTCCAACACAACGAAGCACTTCAACAATTGGAACATGTGCTACAGCTGTGGATGGGATGTGCCACTTTGGCACACAAGCCAAACATGTACCAACAGGGTACCAGGACACCAGGACGGATGCAATCGCCAGAACACCCAGGCGTACATGAATGCTGGGCATCGTGTAAGTAGGAAGGCAATGTACAAGACTGCGTTGCTGGCAAATCCCAAACCACAGCAAGCTTGACGATTAGGGGTGACTGTGTATATAGCGGATAAATTAAACAATACTGTTTCCAAGCCTACTCCAGTACTACACAAGTCGACCCCCACCTCCATTAATTCAATCCTAAATCCCTCCAACTATTATGACGTCCTAGGTGAACTCGCTGATGATGATGATGACAGAACAATTGTCATGTCCAACCTATCAGGCACAGACAAGAGTGAATGTGCAACTGCAGCAAATGATCCATCTACTGATGATGATATCTCCAGTGATGAAACAACCCACACTATCCACCAACTTGGACAAACTCAGACTCCAAGAAAGTTTGCTATCCTAGACTCTGGTGCCACAGCACATTTCATTATTCAAGGCGCAAATGTCTTGAATCAAAATCCAACAACCCATCCTCTTCACATCAAGCTCCCAGATGGCAGCTTCATCAAATCAACACACACCTGCAACCTCAGCATCCCATGGCTCCCTGCGTCCATGACAGAAGCACACATTGTACCTGGTTTGACACACTCTTCTTTAGTAGCCACTAAAAATTGATGCAGGGTGTAAGGTCTCTTTTGACACAGATGCATGTCACATATTTCATAAAGGGAAATTAGTCCTCGCAGGAACGAGAGACAGAACCACAGGGTTATGTATCATTCCACTTAACCCTGCCACCCCACAGAACACAGCAGTACCACCACACCGCCTGTCCCCACCCCTACACCAACATGTGGCCTACAATGTCTACACTCTACCTTTCAAACAACAACAACTGAAATACATGCACCAAGCATTCTTCAGTCCACCAGTGCACACGTTAATCAAGGCAATCAATAATGGCCACCTATTAGGGGTACCCTTTATGAAACCTGACTTAATTCGTAAGTATTTAACTCCCAGCCCAGCAACATCCAAGGGTTGAATGAAACGTCCCCGCACGGGCATTCGCAGCACTAGGGTCAATCCAATACCACCAGACAGCGCGAGACCACTATCACCTACAATCCCGACACAAAGTACCAACACATCACACATCATCCCAATCGAACCCATTGGGGATAGTTTGTGCGATGTTTTTTGTTATGCGGCCCTAGCGGATAAAGACACAGGTACAATGTACACGGATGCCACGCAGTGAGCCTTGATGGGAACCAATACTATTTAATAGCATATGCTTACGATCCCAACTATGTCTTTGCTAAACCCATCCCAAACCTACGAGATGAGACCTTACTCCAAGCGTTTGATGAAGTCTTTCAAGAGTTCAAAACCAAAGGGCTTAAACCCACCTTCAATGTAACGGACAATCAAGCTGCCCAGTCAATCAAAGCGTATTTAGCCAAAGAGAGGACAAAGTGGCAGTTCGTGGAACCCAACAATCACCGAGTCAACGCTGCAGAACGGGCAATCCAGACGTATACAAACCGCTTCATCAGTGGCTTATGCACTACAGATAAGGATTGGCCATTACAACTATGGGATACTCTTACTCAGCAGGCATTGATCACATTGAACCTTCTTCGAACATCTAGAATTGATCCAACCAAATCTGCTTATCATCAACTCCACGGGCACAGATACGATTGGAATGCCCACCCCTTAGCACCGCCAGGCACAAAGGCTGTAATCTATGAGGCCCCAAACACAAGAACATCATGGGGACCCCAAGGCCTGGATGCCTGGTACTGTGGACCATCATTAGATCACTATCGAAATGCAAAATTTTATGTCCCCGCCACTAAAGCTTACCGCATTTCTGGTTCATATGATTTATTCCCACAGCACTGCATCCTACCCAGTTTCACACCAGAGCAACATGTACAAGAAATATATACTGAACTTTTTGAAGCAGTCCAACAACTCAAAAAACCAGCTCAACAAAAGTTTTTACACAAGGTGGCCAAAGCTCTCGAGAAGTTGACTACCAACCAGCAGAGTGCTACAACCACAGACACCACTTCAGAGGGTGAGGCCACTCCAGCGCCCCAACACACTTCAGAAGCTAATGTAATCTTTCAGAGGGTGAGTAATACACCAGAGGTAACCACTACTAGTACCCCCACCGATCCAACCATGGTGAAACAAACTCCACATATACACCAGAGAGTAACCAAAGGGAATACTCCAGGGCAACTCCCAGCTATTGTTAATCCAGACCGCCCCACACAACCAAACAGAAGATCACCACGTTTACACGATCACAACGATGAGCCAATCCACACTATAAGGGAACCTTCTTCATCAAGGATCCCTTTGCATTCACCTCACCTTATTGCTTTTCAGGCTGTGAATCTACTCACACACAGAGTGTATGCAGATCCAAAACACACGTGGGTTCCTGACAGCTTCGTTTCATATCCTCTAGTCCAATGGGCCAAGCAATCCCATACGATGTGGACATTGAACATTTTTGCGCTGGTGTACAACATCCTGTAACAGGAGAAACCATTACCAAATACAAAACCCTGATTAAAATACCAGAAATGAATGAAATCTGGACAACAGCATTTGGCAAAGAGTTTGGGAACCTAGCACAAGGTGACCTCAAAACTGGTGAAAAAGGCACCAATACTTTATTTGTCATGTCACATGATGAAATTGCCAACATTCCTAAAGGTTGCACAGTAACCTATGGGAGAATAGTCATCAATTTTCGACCACAGAAAGTGGATCCCAATAGAGTCCATATTACAGCAGGTGGCAACCTCATCAAAGACTACCTGGGAGAACTCACCACACGCACCGCAGACCTCACTACGTCCAAGATAATGTGGAACAGTGTCCTCAGCACCGCCGGGGCTAAATTTATGGGTGTAGACATCAAAAGTGTTTTCCTCACAGCCCCATTGGATCAATACGAGTACATGAAAATGCCCCTAGATTTATTTCCAGAGCACACTATACAACAATATGACCTCAGAAACAAAGCCAAAAATGGTTTTGTGTATTTAGAGATTCGCAGATGTATTTATGGTTTACCCATGGTTGGAGCCCTTGCCAACAAACTCTTACGCGAGCGCTTAGCCCCACATGGTTATTATGAGGTAGCGCATACTCCTGGCCTGTGGCGCCATGTATGGTGTCCTCTAGCATTCACACTTGTAGTGGACGATTTTGGTGTTAAATATGTTGGCAAACAACATGCCCAACATCTAATTGATACACTCAAACGGCACTATATGCTGGCAGAAGATTGGACAGGAGATTTATATTGTGGGATCAAGCTAGATTAGGACTATGAAAAGCAAACATTGATCATATCACTCCCAGGATACATCCAGAAGGTACTCCAACGTTGCCAACATGACAACCCGAGTACACCACAACGTTGCCCATTTCAACCAAATCCTAGAAAATTTGGCACAGACTCACAAGATACATTACCTCCAGATAAATCAAACCCACTTGAACCTAGCGGCATTACCCGGGTACAACAAGTTGTAGGAGCACTCTTGTTCTACACAGTCAAGCCGCAGCAACAGAACAAACACTGACGCGATGTACACAACTCTTAGATTACTGTGCATCCAATCCAGATGCAAAAGTCCAGTATAGAGCATCTGATATGATCCTGAATATACATTCAGATGCTTCCTACTTATCAGCGCCTTGATCACGAAGCCAAGTCGCTGGTTATTATTTTTTAGGCAGTGTACCAACTGATGATGCACCCATTAAACTCAATGGAGCGATTCTTGTTTTTTGTGGGATGTTGAAGTTTGTTGTGGCCTCTGCAGCAGAAGCTGAACTCGGTGGATTGTTCCTCAACTGCAAAGAAGGCAAAATGCAACAATTAATTCTTGAGGAACTTGGCCACAAACAACCACCAACTCCAATTCATTGTGACAATGCTACTGCAATCGGCATTGCCAATGACACCGTCAAAAAACAACGATCGGGTTCCGTGGAAATGCGATTTTTCTGGGTCACTGATCAAGTACAACAGAGATACTTTGATGTAAGATGGCAACCAGGGCAGGAAAGTTTAGCGGATTATTTTACAAAACATTTTGAACCTCGCCATCACATTAATGTCCGCCCTTGGTACCTGCACACAAGTACGTCCCCTTCTCTTCTGTCGCAAGCTAACGCCCCTAGCTCTCTGAGAGGGTGTGTTGGAACTCTCCCCAATGGCTACACACGGACATCCCCATTACCACGGATCCCTAGTAGCAAGAACAGAGTTCCACATGGCAGACAGTTATCGGGACTGCAGATCAGCCACCCATATCCAGCTAATTGCAGCTCCATAAGAACCGCACCTATGTCCTAAGAATAGTAGCCATAAATTGCTAACAACACCTTTATTAGCTACATCTGTTTGGCAGTTCAACACAAGTGTCCTAAGCCATTCGGACCAGTTGGTAATTGCATCAATTCCATTTCAGCAAAAATATCTTTGTCATGTCATCTAAACCATCATGGAAAGTCTGCCAAGAACATCTTGACATCCAGCGTAATGATTATTCATGGGACAAAAAATCCAAAAAATCTCCACTTCCCTGTAACCTCAATTCATTGTGATCAAGGCTACAATGACAATGAATGTTTTGAGTTGATAGATGATGCAGTCATGGGTTTCTTAAATACCACCAACACCAAACGCTGACCTCGTCTGGCATTAAATTTTGGCACAACTTGATGTGATGCCTCATGAAAACAAAGAGATATTTCCGAGAATGGCCCCGTTACTTATCCTGGTGCTGTGCAATCTGTCGGTAATGCCATCCATCATTTTGTGGCATATATAAATGGAAATGGTCGAATCACCTTCCTGCAAAGCACTATACCATCCTTTACATATGGATTGTTTGACTACATCAGCGCACATAAGGATATCAGTTATACAAAAGAATTCAAGGAAAGTCTTGAAGAAGAAAACCACCTGGAAGATGATTATGATCTGGAAGACTATTTTTCAATTCGGGAGAATGCTGTCAGAGAGCTGTTTGATTGAAACTGGGTTTACACAGAGTGCAAGGGTCAAGGATGAGATGAATAGAGGTATATGCATGTGTTCAAAAGTACTTCAACGCTCTGTCATGCCATTTTGCCAAGGCTGGAGGGAGATTTGTCTTACAACAAGTTCGTGTTATTGAGAGAGAATTTTGGCCTTGGAGTTAAAAGTGAAGCAGACACCGAGCTTGACGAATCGTGACAGCACATGCCACCCACAGAACCAATGCAACTCTCCAATGATCAACTTAAGTCAATTTGCAAATCCTATGGAAGACTTCTTTCCAACAAGAATAAAGAAAAGCTTGTAGAGATGGATGTTAGGACCTCTAATTAACCAGAACATTTCTGAGATTGATTTTTTTGAAGTATTCATTCCTTCAACCACTCCAGCAAGATGGACAATCTACACACAATCTGGATCATCGAATAAAGATTGAATTCATTCTGTTTTGGATGCAATTGTTTTGAACTTAGGTTGGCAATTAGCTCATGCTTTTGCATATGGGTAGCTGCACAACAAAATGATGGAGTACACTGGACGGTTGGATAGTAATGGAATGTAATGAACTGAGTGATGACAAACGGTCCTTTAATAGTGATTGAAACAAAGGAGCCTTCTCCATGAACCATTGCAACTACAGCTGTGTACTTGAAATGAAGTCTCCATTGAGGAAAAACATTTCTAAAGAAGCCATCAAGAAATGTGCTTACCTACATGGTCGCCATTCACAATGTGAGTTTGGGACACCAGCATTCGAGCAACTCATTTACAAGCCTGAATATAGAACTCAAGTAGTAGATCATGCAAAAGTGGCCACCGTTATGACATGCAGCCCAAGAAGGAAGAAGAAGGTTCATGGATGACTTGGCCATATGCATGGGCAGGACACCATAAATATATTCCATTTGTTGTTGCGGGTACTGCAAAGGTTCATTATTCTGTTCTCATGTGATTTCTTGAGCAAAAATGCACATGTATGAGAATTATCCTGTCAGTAGTCAACAACCAGAGTTTGAACTTAGCTTACACTGCTGCTAGGACATCAAACAGTCAACTGTCATATATGCTACCCTTCCCTGAAGAAGTCATATTAACAAAGTCGTAACCAATCATGCTATTGTTTTCAAATGGATCATTTGGAAGCAATTATTGTCGATGATTCAGAAAACCCTGTTCCTCCTCCGGAAGGCTCACAAAGTCACTCCTGAAATCATATCAAGATGAAATCATTGAAAGGGGAGAGTCAATGAAATGATTGGGTACTTGGATGGAATAAATTTTCCATTTGCCAAGAGAACACTGGCACAACGTGAATGCTAGATTCATGTTGAAGCATTGCTTCCCAGCAAAGCCAGCACCAGTTGGGAGGGGATATTCTGCAAGTCAACAACATTACAAGCATTTGAAGATTTCAATGAAGAATGTCCTATTTGAGCTTGCAACTTGTTAAAAGCTAATGAATCCAATTAGAGGGGTGGTGCCAGAAACTCCCTTTGGCAGGAATTGACCTGAGCCGTTCGGCGCAAAAAAATATCACGCGAAAAATATAGGTAAGTTCGACAAGGGTCGAAGAGTTTATTTTTATGAGCTTAATTTGCTCTAACTGTGAGGATGGAAGGGCAGTGGAGCTGCTCTTCCAACCCAAACGATGCAAACAAAATGTGTGTAGATTCTACACACATTGGTATGTATTTAGCCTTCTTATATGAAGGGGCTGTGGACTCTGGTGTTCCGGAGCCCATATGGCAGTGGACTCCTGTGGTGGGGAGTCCTAACCTTTTGGACCAGGGCGGTGGACTCCAATGTTGGGGAGTCCTTACCTTTTGGATCAGGGGCAGTGGACTTCACGCCTGGGGAGTCCTGAGAATGCTCCTTTTGTATTTTGTACCAATGGGTACAAAAATGAGCTGATTCTTGGCCTATGTCACTCGCCCCCACGTATGGAGGTATCAGGTAAAAACGGAACACAAAAAACCTAAATATGTTTTTAGAGGAAAAAAAATGTTCTCATGAGAGTAACTGTAACAAACTAAAGAGTCTGTTAATTATATGTAACGAGTAAGTGTTGTTTGAAGAGGTAGATGCCGTTTTTGAGAACTGATTATTTTAGGTTTACATTTGGTTGTTAAAAAAGGTGTAACTCTTCGAATATTCAATCTTACTGATTTTGTTCCGCGTTGAATCCTGATGGTGCCATTCGTATGAACTGTTGTGATAGTCCAAGGATCACTTTCATACCTGCTCTTGCCTTTGCGGAGTATACCATCTTTAATAAGAAGTACTTGATCACCAATTTTATAGTCCCAATCACGACGTGAGCTATTTTCCCGTTCTGTGTTTTGGTCTGTTTGGTGTTGCCAATATTCTCCAACTTTATTCCAGTCGGCCAGGAAGGGAATGTTGAACAACATGTCCCGTCCAAAAATGGCTGCACCTGGGGAGGCTTTTAGTACTGTGTGGTATGTTGAGCAAATGGCCCAAGCGACGCTCGTCATGAATGTATCTATGTTGCTTGGCTCTACTGAAGGGGCCATGTCTATTTCAGCTTAAGGGAGCATAGATGATATCACCTGGTGCACTTGTTCTAGAATAGCATTCGCTTGAGGATTCTTGACACGGGTAGGCTTACTCGTGATCCCATATGAGTCACATAGGGCTTTGAAGTGAAGTTTGAATTTGCTTCCATTGTCATAAATTATGTATTGACAACGTGGATACCTACTAAACCAGGTCTTATTCACTAAGTTGCTGATCATTGCTGATGACTTATCAAAGTATGCTAACTTAGGTTCTTTGTTGTCCTTTTTGCTCCTACGCCCTTTTGTATCCAGGGGAATAATCACCTCAGTGATTACCGGCAGTTCAACTATTTCAAACCAGCTGGACGCTGGATCGATCATAGTCAGACACATGAAATCAATTACTGTCCCATCGTTACCTTTGATTGTGTACGGGCCAATCAGGTCCACACATAGTACTTCCCGAGGGTTTGTGATGGCGATCTTAGTAGGGAGTTTCCCGTACTTATGCTTATGCCTCTTGTTTACTTGGCATGCATGACAGTTTTTGACATATTTACGGACGGTATTTCGCATACCTTTCCAGTACATTGCAGCACAAAGGGTTTCTTTGAGCCTCGTGTGTCCAGGGTGCTGTAGATAGTGGTGGTACCAACTAACTGCACGATGTTGAAGATCTTTTGGAATGATCATTTTTCTGTCCTTACAGAGGAGTTCCGTACTTTCGACCAATTGTGTCGAGTACTGATCTTTCATTGTCTTCAAGCTGGCATCAAGCTTTTGTGCTTCTGCATTCTCTCGTTTCTTCGCTGTGGTTCACAAATACCAGATTCATTTCTTCTTGGTATGCTGAGGTGTCAATTGCACTCTCTTCTAGCATGGTGTTATAACACCAGCACTTTGTATACGTCATCCAGTTTTCACGCTCACTCGGAATGGGTCCAATGTCTAAGCAAGAGATGGCATTGGCGACAGTATTATGTGTGCCTTTAATGTAAACAATATCGGGGCAAAATTCCTCTAGGAGCAATCTCCATCAGTAGACACGGTCAGAGGTCAATCCTAGCGCATCCTGGATTAGATTCTTATGGTCTGTATAGACTTTTAATCTTTGTCCCCACAAAATGTCTTTGAACTCTTTCAGTGTTTCCACTATGGCTAGTAGTTCAGTAGTTCAAGCTCAGTAACGCTGTATTTCTGTTTCACTGTTAACAGTTTCCTGCTGAAAAACGAAAGGGGCCTATTACCCTGGGTGATAACTCATCCAAGTTGTTTAGACGAGGCGTCAGTGTATATCTCAAATTCCCTTGAATAATCAGGATAGGCTAAGACTACATCCTTGGCAATTGTAGTCTTTACGTCATTGAATGCTTTTGATGCACCGTGTCACAGTACCTGACCTAAGCCGTTTTGCTGTAGTTTCTTCTATGTAGTAAACGGGTAGATACATGTTGTTGAAAGATTTTAATTATGAGAGTTACACTACTGAAATAGGTATTGCATGGTACTCTAGGTAATCCATGCATCACCAAGCACAGGTGATCCTGTTAGAGATTGGAGGTGATTTTGGGCAGTTCCATGACTGCTCCTTTTCTCTCAACTGCCAACAGGAACTATCCCATGAGAAGGTTTCTGAGAAAGAAATCCTCTGTTGGATATTTTGTCCAAGAAACACCTATAATGTATATGGGTGTTTCCCAAGAAAGAAATTGTCTTTTGAATATTGTTTCTCTGAAACAATATCTTATGACTATTATACTTCCTTTGTGTTACAAAAAGGGAAGAGGACCATTGGAGGTTCCAGGTGGAACCTCTTTGGGTTTACCAGTTAAGGTAGATAATTGGCCTATGTCAGTACCATGGATGTTTGGCTCTGGTGACCTTGGTGTGACTGCACTCTCCTACCAGTGAGGTGAGTGGGGCAAACACTTCGCTGCATCTTGCCCAAAGATCTCTATAATAATGGACCATGCCCAGGAACTTACGGAGGTCTTTGACATCTTTCGGCGGTGAGATCACAAGAATCGCTTGTACCTTTTTCTGTTGAGGTTTAATCCCTGTTCGTGTGAGGGTATAACCTAAATACTCAGTTTCTATGGCACAGAAAGACGATTTTTGGGCGTTGATTCGCAAGCCCGCCTCGCATAACCTGGTAAGCACCATTTTCAGTTTGTCAAGGTGGTCTTCCAGATTTGCCTTTGTGATGCATAACAAATCATCAAGGTAAGCTCGAACGAACTCTAAGGCTACCATTAGTGATGACATTTTTGCTTGAAAAACATCTGGTGAACCAGCGATGCCCATTGGCAATCGGAGGTAAGAATATTTACCCCATGGAAAAATGAGGGTACATTTTTTGGATGAATCAGGATCCAATCAAATGGTATAATAACCCATGTTTAAATCTAGGGTTGTAGCATAGGTAAATCCTTCTAGCTCTTGCAGAACTGTACTGATTTTGGGTAATGGAAATGGCTTTCTGACTAGTTGTTTATTTACCTCCCTAGAATCAGCGAGAAAGAGTACAGTTCCGTCTTTCTTTCCAGTGATAAATGATGGTGACGCCCATTCCGACTAAGGCTGTTAGACTGCCACGCAGAAGTAGCTAATAAAGATGTTGTTAGCAATTTATGGCTACTAGTCTTAGGCCATAGGTGCGGTTCTAATACAGCTGCGATGAGCTGGTGATGTGTGGCTGATCTGCAGTCCCGACAGCTGTCTGACATGTGGAACTCTGTTCTTGCTACTAGGGATCCTTGGTAATGGGGATGTCCGTGTGTAGCCATTGGGGAGAGTTCCAACACACCCTCTCAGAGAGCTCGGGGCGTTAGCACGTGGCAGAAGTGTAGGGGACGTACTTGTGTGCAGGTACCAAGGACGGACATATACATGATGTCGCGACTCAAAGTGTTTAGTAAAATAGTCAGCCAAGTTTTCTTGGCCTGGTTGCCACCTGACATCAAAGTAACGTTGTTGCACTTCAGAGGGCGACCCCAGTAAAACACCCAGCTGTGTTCCAACAAATGATATCACATTTCAGAGGGTGAGTAATGCACCTGAAGTCTCCACAACCACGCCTCCCACCAACCCATCCACGGTAAAACATACCCCACGTATACACAACAGAGTGACCAGAGATAATACTCCAGGGCTACTCCCTGCCATTGTTAATCCAGATCGCATCACCCAACCTAAAAGGAGGTCACCACGCCTACATGAACACGATGATGAACCGATCCTCACTGTACGAGAACCTTCTTCATCTCGTATCCCTTTATATTCCCCTCACCTCATTGCTTTTCAGGCGGTCAATCTCCTCACTCACAATGTGTATAAAGACCCCCAGCACACATGGGTCCCTAACAGCTTCATATCCTCTAGTCCGCTGGAAAACACAAGCCCATATGATGTGGATGTTGAACATTTTTGTGCTGGTGTACAACATCCTGTCACAAAAGAAACCATCACAAACTACAAGACACTAATCAAATTGCCCGGCATGCATGACATTTGGACAACGGCATTTGGAAAAGAGTTTGGTAACCTAGCCCAAGGTGATCTCAAAACTGGAGAAAAAGGCACAAACACATTATTTGTCATGTCACATGATGAAATTGCGAACATTCCGCGAGGGTTGTTAGCAATTTATGGCTACTAGTCTTAGGCCATAGGCGTGGTTCTAATACAGCTGCGATGAGCTGGTGATGTGTGCTGATCTGCAGTCCCGACAGCTGTCTGACATGTGGAACTTTGTTCTTGCTACTAGGGATCCTTGGTAATGGGGATGTCCGTGTGTAGCCATTGAGAGAGTTCCAACAAAGGCTGAAACTCTACCACTCCCAGTTTGCATAGTCGATTTAGTTCTTTAATCATTGTTTCTTTACGCTATTTTGGTACTAGGTATGACCTACCATGATACGGTTTAGCGCCTTCCCTAAGTTCAAAGGAGACGGGGTCTGTGTTCCAATCACCTAGTGTTCCGTCAAATAGTACCTCAAAATGTGTGAGTAACTCAAGTAACCAGTTTTGGTCTTGGAGACTTAGGTGAGTACAATTGGTGCTAACAATTGATTGAATATCTGCCTTGTTTATAATTCACATATAGGATTGTTACTCCTCGCTGTGTCGCTTTCTGCGTACTTTGTGCTTTGTTTGCCATGCTGTTGTTGACAGCCCAGGCTTTATCCAGGTTCGATTTGGTCAGACTATTGACATCTCTTATTGGCAAAATGATTTGGTCAATTGTAATTTCTTTTGTTCGAAAATCTAGAACAATTCGAAACTCTTCCATGCTTTTGCATCCAAGAATAAGGACAAACACTGGCTTAGTCACTTTCTTCTTATTGTACTCTACTACGTCTGGAGCTCCTTACAGTTTGAATACTCAAAGAACTTCAAGTTAACTTTGCTCCGTCCTTTGGTTACAAAGCTCCCATTCAACTTATGCCAAGACTTTGGCACCTGCCTAGTCAAGTAGGAAAAGTGTTTCTCTGTTCCCTTTTCATGAAACAAGAGGTCACCATCAGATCCACTATCAAGTAGGATCTTGATGATCGTGTTACTGGTACGACACCCTGTAGGGTGTTCGAGGTTCTTACAGGCTGGATTTTCAGTCGTTAAATAACATGCTTTGGCTACTACAGTAGTGATCCCTCCTTCTTTACCTGTCAAAGGGGAGCTTAGTTTCACATGTCCTGGACATGTCCTGGACGTGTCCTTGGACGTGTCCTATGTCCTCAATTCTTCCAGGACGTGAGTTTTTTGTGGACGCGAGGACATACATCAGTGTTGAGTCCCATGTCCATCCCGTGTCCTCAGAAATTTTGACTCACATACGTAACTAGGCACATGAAAGGTATCTTAAGTAATTTTGTACTTCAAGCCTTATGGATTGCACTTAAATGAATGTAATATACATGTAACAGCTGCCACTCTCAGAATAGTTCACTTGAAAGTATCAAAAAACGACCCTTAAATGAAGTAAAAGCTCCATGTCCTCTCATGTCCTGTCATGTCCTCTGTGTCTAAAATTTCATATCCTGTGTCCTCGTATGAAAACACTAAAAAGACAAGATGTCCTGGACGTGTCCTGGACATGTCCTGGACGTGTCCTGGACATGTCCTGCATGGTGTCTTTTTCAACAATTTTTGGACGTGGACGCAGCAGACATGTGAAACTAAGAAGGGGAGTTCACACTATTGAAAAGGTCGCCCAACAGTTCTGGGTCCGACAATTCGGCAATTGTTTCACTCTGTGTTGGTTCAACTGCAAGATTTCCTAGGTCATGTGTTGGATTCGAACTGACAATGTTTGAATCAGAAAATGTTATGTTGGCACGTGGGGAAGTTTTATTCGGACTAAGAAAGGTGTTGATCATGTCATTACAGTCAATTTTACTACACAATTTCTTAGTACTCCCCAACCCATCATCTCAGGATGAGTCTGAATCATCACTGTCGCTCATGTCGTGATGCTTACACTTCTTTTTTCCGATAGCATAGCGCGTTTCATTTTCTTGTTGGACTTGGTAAGTTTGTCAATTTTAGCGGATAGCTGCGCATAGCTACTTCCTCCTCGAGCAGGTCTCTCCTGTCCACGAGAGGCTCCATTTGGTTTTCCCCCCTTGAAGCTAGGCTTCGGGGTCCCATTGGATTCATACTTCCGGCAATCCGGAGTGTTGTGGGTGGTATGTGCGCCCCCATGCTTCTTACAGAGAGAACAGTACTTCTCTGTGCGACGTTTCTTTGGAATCCGGTCACTTAAAGAGACCATCTTCTTCTTAGTCGAGTTGCTAGACTTGGCTGCACCCTTCTCCAACCTTCTTAGTGGGGTAGGCCTTCTCGATGCGTTCAAGGACTTCAAGAAGTTCCCTGACACTCTGTGGTACCAAAGCTCCACTGAGCTCATATTGGTCCTGCCAGTTCCTAGGAACCATCCTGAGGATGTGGCTTGCCAAGTTGGCATTATCAAAGGGTCCGCATACTTTTGTCAACTTTGCAGCCTTCGAAGAGTAAAACAGGCATGGCAAGAGTTCTACATAACCGTTAAGGCGTTGGATCCTCTGCACGAAGTCTCTGATGGGTACCCTGTTAGGTTTCTTCAGCCCATTGCTGATGTAGAACCTTTCTTGCTCTGCTGCATCAGTCCTAAAGACAGTCTGCAGGTGCAACTGGACACGCTCCCTGAAGGAGTCCCAGGTTGCTGAGCATTTCGTGGGGTGTTCAACCCCATAGACATCAGTCCAGGGTTGACAGTTGATCAGTTCCCCTACGATGTTGGTCCAAGGATGACAAGCAGTTTCCCACAGTTGGGTGGAATACTGCAAGGAGATTGCTTGGCCAGCGGACTCTATGGCCTCTTGGCTACAGATTTTGGCAGCAGTTGCCTTGGTCCATGCCTGGAGGACGGGAGAACTTTCATCTGTTCCCTTATACTTGGCTTTGACCGCAGTGGCCGCAGTCAGTTTTTCCTCAGCCTTCTTGTCTGTCTTGCATGCTTCCTCAAAATCTGTGTCTAAGCCCCTCTGGGAAATGATCTCCAGTGAGGTCTGAACATGGTTCAGGAACTGCTCCGGACTTCCCTCATCAAAGACAGTGACGGACAAGGTCATCTTGTTGGAGACCTTGATTTTATTTACCACCTTGGTGGTGTCCATGGCAGTGGGGATGTAGGAGATGGGTGGCTTGGACCTCCCAGAGCTCCTCTCACACTCCTGCGGCTTGAGGCCTTCTGGGCTCGACTTACTCGACGACATCCTCTCAATTGCCTCTCCAAGGGGCCTATTATAAAACAAGGCCTGGAAAAAGGTCTTGGGTGCCCTGTGGAGGTTAGTTTGAAAAAGATTTTATTTTTAATTTTAATTTTTCTTCTTCGACTTTTAATTCTTGAAAGTCTTGCTTCCAACTAATTCGCGAGAATTCTCGATCGCAAAATTAATCCGACTCGTAGGACTCCCCGATCGCCGAAGTTGATCACTCAAAGTTTATTGCTTAACTCGCTGATCACGGGAGAATTTTTGGAGAGCTCGTCAATGGCAAAACCAGAGGAATTCGTCGAACGCGTAGCTGATTTTGGAGAGATCGTCAATCGCGCAAAAATACCTATCGCTGACGCGAAAAAGTTAAAATTGCCGCTCACGATCAAAAAATTATTAGCGTACCTCGTGTTGGAGGGGTTGGATGTTGTTGATTTCGGTGCGGGAAGGTTGCACCACGGCTATCTGCAGATAGTGACCTGAGCCGTTCGCCGCAAAAAATATCACACGAAAAATATAGGTAAGTTCGACAAGGGTCGAAGAGTTTATTTTTATGAGCTTAATTTGCTCTAACTGTGAGGATGGAAGGGCAGTGGAGCTGCTCTTCCAACCCAAACGATGCAAACGAAATGTGTGTAGATTCTACACACATTTGGTATGTATTTAGCCTTCTTATATGAAGGGACTATGGACTCTGGTGTTCCGGAACCCATATGGCAGTGGACTCCTGTGGTGGGGAGTCCTAGCCTTTTGGACCAGGGCGGTGGACTCCAATGTTGGGGAGTCCTTACCTTTTGGATCAGGGGCAGTGGACTTCCCGCCTGGGGAGTCCTGATAATGCTCCTTTTGTATTTTGTACCAATGTGTACAAAAATGAGCTGATTCTTGGCCTATGTCAGGAATTCGCAAGCAGAGAGTGAAGGCGGCATTAATAAAAAAGATAGAAGCTGGGAACAGGCATAGTGGATCATGACAGTGATGAAATATGTCCAAGAATGTATCACTCCTGACAGTTGCTACAAACTTAAGAAGTTTATTATTGATGAGATGCTCAATTGTGTTCGACTGGACAAACCTTTGTGTTGCCTACACAAATCACACAGAAGTTATGTTGATGCAAAAATGGGCACAAAACAAACAGAGGAGCAAAGGCCAAGGAGAGAGTTATGCCTCCCAGTGAACATGCACAAGATGAGGATGAGTCAACTCAACGAGTAATGGCCAAAGTTAGAAAGTGTCCTCCTAGATGCATTGTCCATTGTGCAGTTGCTGATCCCAATAACAAAGCCCCAAAATTACACAAACTACAATTTATTGTACGACCTGCCTGGGAAGTGTATGCACCAAGAGAATAGGTAATAGGAAAACAACATGCTTTGAACGTTTCCATCAAATTCAGAACCTATCAGACCTTCATGAACATAAACAGTTGTTAGCAAGTAAACCCCATCATCATCCCATCATCAAAGAACAAAAGAAGACTGAGAGTAAAGACACTTAAGTTTTCAATAGCAACAACTACCGTATATCTCGGTGTATAAGATCTACCGAATGTCAAAAGATACATGAAAACATATCTTATAATCTGTGCAAAGCTAGTGGTGCCAGCACAAGCAAAAATAATGGTATCTTTCCTATTTACTTTGACGTAGCCTCATTGTACCATATTTTTCCTCCCGCAATTTCACTGCTCTTGCTTCGCCATGCTGTACACCCCTCCACCATGTGCACGAGATGTGTGGTGACTTTCTCTGACATTGGAAGTTTCTTGGCAACCATGTGGAATCACAGGAAGCGAACCACATGGGCGTGTTGCTGCCAGAAAGGTGAGTCTAACCATAAAGGGTTTAGAACGTCCGGGGTCGTTTTATTTGGCGAAAAATACAAACGTCACTGCAATAAAAACATATATTATAATCCGTGGGATCTTATACACCAAGATATACGGTAAGTTAAAACTTGTTTTCTTTGACGGTTTACTATCTAAGAATAAAGCAACTAGTATTTTGCAATTCCGTACCTCACCTTAGGGATTCTAACATCAAGAGATTATTTGATTGCTTTCAAGTAGGATTCTGTTCCCCACCTTTGAGATTGGTCCTGTTCTTGACCTCAAAACACTTGGCCACACAATTATTGGGTACCCTTGCTAGCTTTGTTTCACAGTTCAAAATTACTAGATATAACATCTGTGGGTAAAAAAACTGGACCAGGTAACAAAGGACGCACTAAACCGGCTATGGTACGATATATTATGGTATAGTATGGTACCGTATTGTACCATCTAGTAATCGATCTCTTTGCCCCGAATCACGTAACTGCTTCCCAGGACCGAGGCGAAGCCAGACTGCATTCCGGTCTAGACCGCGAAAAAATTATATTCGCGTAATTTATTAATACTTTTGCGTGTTCTTCCAGCTTGTTTTCTGTAGTTAACAATGTATGTGAAAGACGAGAATAGTTCTTAAAGACGTCGAGAACGAATCGATTCCCCCGAGCATCGCTGCCACCTTGACGGCGCGGCCAGGCAGCTTTTTTGACGACCTCTGCCTGCTCTCTCGTGTATGGTGTGTGTATTATGGTATCATCGCTGTGTCGACAACAATCACGTGTCTCTCCCTCCACCTCGCTCCGCGGGCCGTCTATCTAAATAATACAATACATTCGCTGAACACATCAAGTGCTTACCTAGTCAGAAGAATAGACGCAAGAGCAGTCCAATAAGAGTCCAACAATTATTCATTCCACACCGTGCGTAGTCACGCACCATCACCATCATCGTCCTGACCATTCGATCGCACCAACCAGCGGCAGCGCCAGCACGAGCTGCAACGCAAAACCAATGAAACTGTGGTCTTCCTCCCCCGAACCAACGCACGACCAATCCATGGATTCCTCCGCCTCGCCGCACGCCACCACGGACGACGCAGGCGACGGCGACGCCCCCTCCGAATCGGAGTCGACAATGCCTGCTTCGGCGGCGGCGCTGTTCCCGCCGCTCGGATCGGCGTCGGAATTCTGCGCGCAAAACGGTCTCGTGGATGGCGGGCCGGCTCCTCCCTTTGTCCCCCCCGGCGTCGTCGGCGTTGGCGCGGTGGCCGTGGCAGCGACGGGCCCGGCGACAGGACCCGCCACGGGACCCTTTGAATCGTTTGACTACTCCATCCCCATTCGCTTCGGCGCGGGATCCACGACAGCGGGCGGCGCGGCATCGACGACGGCTCCACCGACGGCGGCGGGGGAGGCCGGCATCGCCACGACGCTGGCCTCCGTCATTCCGGGAGGGCCGAGGGGCAAAAAGATCAAATACAATTCGCAAAAGCGGGGGAGGACGCAGACCAAGGCGGCCGACGGGTCGGGCGGGGGCAGCGTCGCCCTCCCGGCGGACTTTACTCCCCCTGCCGCCGTCGCCGCCGCCACCGCCATTCTGGGCACCAGCCCTCCCATTTTCAAGTTCAACACTGCCGGCGGCGTGGCGGCGAACGTGCCCTCCACGGCGGCGGCGGCCTTGACTTTCGGGGCGGACTTTGTGGCGGCCGGCGCCGGCAATAACCACGGGGGCAGCATTAGCAGCAGCGGCGGCGACAGCAACGCCCTCACCAACGATCACGTCGGGCAGATGCAGCAGGGAGAAGAGGAAATTATTGACCTCACCGGTGGTCCCATCCACCAAGATCCATTCCACAACGCCCAAGACGCGGACGACGCGAACCACGACAACGATATTCCCTGGCGGCCCCAACAAACCACCTCCACCTGCGAATTCACGCACACCATCACATCGTACTCCCAGAAACGTGACAGCGGATGCAAAAAGGCGGAGTACTCCGCCACCACCGTCGACTGTATGGGGAATAAGTGGCGACTCATCGTGTACGTCAACGGAAATGGACGGGCGAGCAATCATCATCTCAGTCTTTTCCTGCAGGTGGCCGATGCGGAGGAGTTGCCCTTTGGATGGAATAAGGCCGTCAGCTACGTATTGACGCTAGAGCATCCCAACGGCGGGGAGTGCGTCAGCATCAACAGCGGTGGGGTCAGTAACTCCGGCAATGGCAGCAGCAACAACGGGGGAAATTCCAGTCAGCAGGGATACGCCAAACGAAATCCCGATAAAACGTTCAAAATGTGTCCCAAGGCCATTGATTGGGGATGGTCGCAGTTCATTGCCTCCGATCGCATCCTTCGAGAGGGGTACGTCGATCCCGTCACGGATACACTCGTCGTACGGGCTTCCGTCACTGTCAAATCGAGCAGTGTAGAAATCGACCCCGAAGATGCCGAATTATACCTCAAGTGCGCCGTCGAGGAGGGAAACGTCGAAGGAGTCAAAGCCTGTCTCCAAAGAGACGCCAGTGTCAATTGTCAGTTCAAGGATGATTTGTACACTCCCCTCCATACCGCCTGCTCCGTCAACTCGGGGGAGAATTCATCCTCCGCCAACAGCAGTAGTAGCAGCACCAACGGAAATTCCAGTCCCGGACCCATTCCCCCGGGAAGTTTGGAAGTCTTGGAGTTGTTGTTGGAGCAAGGGGCCGATGTCAATGCCTGTAATAAGTGGAGGGAGACTCCGCTTCTCATTGCCGCGAATAATGGACACGCCGACGCTGTGAGGGCACTCTTGAGGCACGGTGCCGATCCAGGGCTGTGCAGCGAGGCGGGATGGAGCGCCCTCACCTTTGCAGCGCACAAGGGATACGACGAAATCGTCTCGGCGCTGTTGCATGCCGGAGCCCCGGTCAATTGTCGTGTCACGGAAGATTTGTCCACCCCGCTTCACAAGGCTTGTGCCGGATCGAAGCCGGGCCATTTGAGTGCGGTTCATATGCTGCTCGAGGGGGATGCCGACGTCCATGCCTTGAATAAATGGAGGGAGACTCCGTTGCTTACCGCCGCGAATCATGGGCAGTGCGAGGCAGTCGAGGCGTTGTTGGAATACGGAGCGGATCCGTGCAAGTGCACTGATACGGGGTGGAGTCCACTGAGTATCGCGGCTTATAAAGGTCATGATGATGTGGTGAGGTTGCTTCTGGAGGAGGGGGCGCCGACCGAGGAAGATGATCCGACTTTATCGGCGTTGCTTCAGGCGGCTACCAAGGGATTGCCGGATACCGTCATGTTGTTGCTTGAACATGGTGCAGATCACACGGTTACCACCAAAAAGGGGGATACGGCCTTGTCCATTTTGGTGGAACAGAATTTGATCGATGCGGCAGTCGAAATGGTGACCGATTACAATGCCAGCATTCCTAGGTGTTCGAGGGATAGGAAAAAGGTACAGCGGGCGAGGCTGTTGATTAATTTGAGATTGAAGCAGATGCAGCGGGATGGAACGGGGCCTTATTGCGATGAAGATGAGAGTGATGAGGGGGAGAGCAGTGATGCCGAGGAGACGGAGCATGGCTCAGCGCCTCTTCATCATGAGAGTGATGGCAGAGCCGATTTGCCATCCACTTGTGATGTTGGTGGCGTGATGCCGTCATCCAAGAAGAAAAAGGGGAAAAATAAGAATAACTTGGGTCAAAAATCCATTGCCAAAGCTGAAGCAGAGGCACGTGCCGCGGAAGAGGCTTTGTTACTCGAATTGGAAGAGGAAGAAAAAGAACGCAATGCCGCCTCTGAGGCCAAGAGCGCCAAAAAGAAAAAGCAAAAGAAAAAAGAGAAGGAGCGCATTCTTCGAGAGGCAGAAAAGGCAAAGGAAGAAGAGGCGAAGCTCGCAGCGCTCAAGGCAAAGGAGCAGCAGGAGAAGAAAAGTCGTCTTAACGAGTTGGACGATTCCTTTCCGTCATCTCCCGCCAAAAAAGAGATTGTCATTGAAATATCTTCCAATACGGTGGCCAAGTCTGTCCCTGAGCCCACGAAAAAGTATGAAAATAAAGTTGGCGAATCGGTTCCAACGAATCAGTCCTTTCACCACGAGGAGTCGGTGAAACAGCCGCCTCAGCAAAAGACCAATAGTAAGTTGCAGAAAAAGAAAGAGAGTCCCGTACAACCTGTGAAGAATGCTAAGGAACCTGGGAAGAACAAGGACGTACCGCAGAAACAAGTAGTAAAAGAGGCGTCGTTGCCTAAACCTACAGCTTCTTCTCTCCCCAAGACTGAAACGGCGAAAAAGCCTGCTCCCGCAAAGAGTGCTACTGCAGCACCAAGGAAGATTCCTGGCGACAATCCCACCTCGAAAAAGATCCCTGGTGACAATCCCATACCCAAAAGTCAATCCAAACGAATCCCTGGTGACAACCCTGTTGGGAAAAAGATCCCGGGAGACAATCCAAAAGTGCCCATGCAACAGTCTCGTCAGAGTGCGCAATCCACGGCAGCAATGGCTCAGGCCAAACCATTGTCACCCACAAAAAGCAAACGTGGATGGGAGAGCAAGGCGGACAAGCCTAGTTCCAGCACGGAATCGTCGGTGGCAAGCCAACCGAGGACACGGCAGCAGAAGCCTCACCCAACCGCTACTGCTCCTTCCACAAAAGAAGTGAAAAAAGCCAATCCTTCGAAGGAAGGAGCGTCAGCAGCTGTAATGAAGTATCTTCCAAGCACCAATCGTAAGGAAATTTCCAGCCCTACAAATAAGATCAAAGCTCGTTCGGATGAAAGCACCAATTCCACTGCTAATTCTACCGCTGCTGACAGTTTGCCTCCTACGCCGACAGAGACCAATGCTCTTCCGAAAAAAGTGGCGATCACTCCGAGGAATTCACGAAAACCCGACAATAATTCGGTGGACGATCAACTTGCCAACATGGCGAATGATGTGCTCGGCTTCTTGGATTTTGACACCCAAACTGCTCCTTCTCAACAGAGCTCGTTTCAAGAGTATCGAGGCGGATATCCAAGCAGACCAACTTCAGCGATCACCCCTCCAACTTCGGCACCCGCCACACCTCAAATACCCAGTGTAGCATCTTCAGGAGCACCACATTCTTCGCTATTTATACCGCCAATGTCTATCGAACTCCCCTCTGTTTCCACCTTTCGTTTAGACAAACTGAATGAGCTTTTTCGACGCTGCTCCGACGCGCGATCATCCCCAAACAATCCTTTGCGCGTGATTGATGAACATACACTTCGCGTGGTACTCTATCGCTGGATTATTCGGGCGTCACACGGAGTTGAGCCGTTCCTTGACCCAGTCATTCCAAGCTGGGAAGACGAGGAATTTCTCAAAGCTTTCCTCCAGCGTCAGTTCATTTCTGAAAGCCGTCGTTCTGTCGACGACAGTAGATACAAGATGAATGTTCCCAGTATCGAAGCGCTGAGGGATGCTGGTGCAGCAATGTCAGAACTATGCCTGTCTCTTGCGAAGGAAGTCAGTCTATTCCGTTCGAAATGTATGCAGCAAGTGCCTTCAAACTGGTCTGATGCTGATATCAATATTTCTGGTATGCAAGAGGGAGACTTGGTGATTATTGACTGGTCTGGAAAGTTTCGGATGTCTATCCCATTCAGTTTGTTTACCTCCATGGCTAGACGCTACATTGGGGAGCAGAATAGATTAATGGCCGCTGTATTCTCTGCAGTTCGTCGCCATGAAATCATTGCTGCCATTGCAGACCATACGAATATGATTTGTCATTTGCCACCTCTAATTGTCGACTGTCTTTCGAAAGGGCTTGGGGCAAATTTGGAGACGTGGAGTGATTCTGTATCTGTTCATGGTAATAACTCATTTTGCACTATGTTCCCTGACGTTGATGCTGCGTTTGGGGGGCTGCCACCGTTTGCGAAAGAAAAGGGAGGTGGAGAATCTGTACTGATCCGCGCTGGGGGATCTGTGATTGTTGTCGCTCCTCCTGAAAACGCCACAGCTTCCCAATGCATCCGCAAAATAATCGACTTGGTGGAAACTTCACCCAACAATCCTTTGTCATTCAGTGCTATCTTATCCTCGGATTGCTTCGTCAACGCAAGCTCATCACTTTCTGTTGACGACCTCAGAACTCTTGACCCACGATTGTGTGGTGAGCAGAACAGTTTCATATCTTATTTTGAAGAAATACCTGCCGGTGTCAGCAGCCTGTCGAAATCGAGCAGTATGTTCATGTTGATCCAGAACGAGGCTGGTAGGCGTCTTTTTCCTCCTCATCCTTCCGTCATGGACAGCATCAGGTGCACTATGAGGCCGGATCTGAGGATTATCAATGATGTACCTGTGTCGCCGACGTATTCTGCCATATCGACCGGTTTTGAGACATCCACTTTCCCATCTATGCCTCAACACTCATATTCTGTGCAAGAAAATCCATTCGCAAGCAATCCGTTTAGCGTTGCAGGTGGCGGTGGTGGCGCGGGGAATCGCGGCAGAGGGCATCGAGGTCGTCTGTTCGATCTTGTTGGCGAAGAAGATGCTGAGGAAGATCAGGGCATGAATATTCTACCAATGTTGGATAGTTTGAATGTGGACGATATGTTTGGACACAGCAATGCGAATGAAGATATCGACATTGAAGCGATAAGTTTGATGGGCATCGGACTGAGTGGAGCATTGAATAGATATGGTAATCAGTCTTAGGGGAATGAATGATAAACCTAAAATGCGAGCGTGACTATCATGTTTTAAAACAGCTGAGATCAGCCTTAGCAAACACGTGAGACCGAGGGTTGAAGTGTTCTTACTACTGGTGAAGATGATCCTACGATAAGAGATCACGCCACGGACACAATCTCTACCTCAAATCTTCATCCTTCATCTGAGGCAAGCTATTATCTCCACACCATTTAATTTGTGAATTACTCAACACTTTTACGTCGAGGATCAGCCAACCTCAGCCAACACAGTACGCGACAAATCCTAATAAAAAATTGAACTCTCTCTAGACTCCAATCAAGGGGGTCGATTCCGAAGGACGAAAAAAATCATCATCAGCTCCACTCTTCATGTTGAATCTAACTTTACAGGCCCACTCTGGCCCATCTATGAGATCGATGATATTATAAACGTCTTCGAACACCGAGAGAGCCAAGCCCATATTGTCGAAGTCATTATCTTTACCATGATGGTTGAGCGTGTTAAATAGCGAAGCGTGCGATACCATTGATTGGGAGAATACGAATCGATGCTACTAAAAATGACTTACCATCGTGCCCAAACGGATCATCAACTTCTATTGCAACTGCCTCTAGTCCGATGAACGCGAATGTGACAACGAACACAATGACACAATGTGCAAGAACCGAGCTCTCGTCCATCACCAAAGCAAATGGAAGGAAATATACCTGAAAGATCACGCATCCTCAATGAGATACCGGAAAATACGAAACATTTGATTACTGTTGTACGCACCCAAATAAAAGTGACAGTACGTGACATCTGAACCATAGGGAATGGGGGAGGCGTGACATAGATTCTCTTTTGACTTGTGAAAAATTATGCAAGATTGAACAATAATTTAATGACGACACAACAGCAATTTTTGGTAGATCACTCACGCGCAGTATGCATGGTTAAACTGATCCAGAATTCCATTGAATCTACTCATACTCAGCCCACTGTAGTCATTCTGAAGACATTTTTTACTGTCCGTCAAAGCAATGCGAAGATGATGACACATTGTAACAGGAACCCGATAAACTTCGTCTCGCTCAGTACGTTTGGCATGTGCCCATTTGCTATATCTCATGATTTGGTTATGTCTCAGAAGCTCCTCTTTGATGTCGCCATGCAGTTCAGGAACGTTCCAGGGAGCAATTTGTTCTGAGTTGTAATCAGACGCTGCCATAGCAAGTCGAAGGAGTAAACAGGAATAGTACGCAATTTGGTTCCGCCATTCTTTCGCAGGTAGAGTTTGGTCATCTTTTGTGTGTATAGCCTTTCAACGATTGAGTTTTGAATACCGAGTCGTGGGAAAGCATTCTAAGATTCACTCATGCAACAAAGAACGAAACAGACGATAATTACCGTGGCGGCAACGAGGTCACGTGTAGCTGTAAGCATGTTCGATAGATTGGTCCTCGCTTCTTTGTACTGAGCTAACGCCAAATTGACTCTTGTAACAACAAGAAATGACACCACAACTGCCATCAGAGAGTGCCCTGAAAATACATAAAGAGCAAGGCCAAATAAATGTTGACGTGATGCCATCAGAACGAGGTGTGCAGTCTAAGAGCCTTGTCGGAACAAACCTTTTCCCGTCATTTTGAAACCCCAATCGTTCAACTTGTCATGCAGGTAGTAGTGACTCCACAAAGTGATCAATACATTGACCAAACAATGTTTCCATACGTGAGGCCAAACGGACCCATGCTTCTGGAAAATGACTTCCAAATGGTTTCGCGAGTCGTACTCGACGGTATATTCCCCGGCCTTCTTTGTTGTTTTGACCCGTTCGTTTTTGGAAAGTATCATTCTGTCTGCTAGTGGATGCGGAATATAGCAAAATTATGAATAATGGTAAGCCATGATGTGGTAGGATACGGCACGTTCGCTTGCCCAACGACCTCAGCAGCCGCCAGAACAATTCAGTGCTATAATAACAAAACAAGTATTAGCCAAAGATGTGAATTCGGATGGGGATCTATGGGGATGATTGTTGTCCCGCATAAGAGGAAGGCATGATGTTACCTTTGAAATGTGTTTAAAGTACTTCTAGATCCGTCAAATTCATCTTTCCATTTCAGTGTATTTCAACAGCATCTTTAAAGGTATTACAGGATATAACTGCCACAACCCGTCTTCTTCTGGCAGCAGTCAGCAGGGTATTGTACCATCATGTAGGTCATATGAGGTCATATTATGTTGTATGGTAGGCCAAAAGCTTGGGAAAATTATTATTCAATTCCATGAGGTCATAAAAATCAAAAGAGAAAAAGACATAGATTAAGAAAACCCTATTCTCAAGATTCCGTTCATTTGCTTTTTCTTCAATTCCCAGGATGTGTGCATAATTTTCCTGTGAACATAAAAGGTTGCTCATCATTTTTGTCTTATTTTGGCATACGGTTGACACCACTTTATTAGAATTTCTTTGGAATAATAATCATATCCTTTGCAATTTGCCAATGACTGCAGTCAGAAGAAAGTGCAATACAAGAGGGGTTGTCAAAGCAATTCTTTTGCTCAGATGTGATCTTTTCCTAATAACCAGGAAGTTACTTAAGGGCGCGTCCATTAGATTTCCTGCCAAATCATCACACCACATCTGAGTGGGGAATAACTTTGAGATCCCCATTTTTACGTTCCGTACAACATCAGATGCAGCCCTTACCTATCTATTTCGATAATTTATCATATGGAAGCACATTGACCATTTTCTATTGTCCTCTCTCCTCAATCTCACACCAGCTCTCATTAAAATAATTACTAGCAAGCCTCGTCTTAGCCATTGCTCATGTTTGCTTTAATCACTTACATTCTCTTGCAATTGCGCTCGTCGAATATTATTTGTGGCAGACAACCTACCTAGACAATTTGTTAGGTGGCAATTACTATGAGTTTGGGTAATATTTTGTGTGTGTGAAGTGTTTATGATTTACACATGGGGCAGGACAACATGTAAAAACACGCCAAACTTCGGATGCCGATCAGAGGAAAAAGAAATATCAGATCTGAGAAGGTTTCGTCTGATCTGAGCCAAAATCGGCTCAGATCAGATGCGATGCCTCAGATCTGATGTTTCTCATAAAAAACAAGCCAATTCTGGCATTAGATCACCCAATGGACTTGCAAAATGACAGCAAGATGCAACAACATGCCTCAGATGCAATAGTCCTGGTATAAGACGTCATAGAATTTGTAGGTGTGTTGACACAGGGATCACATCTGAGGAAAAAAAACTTTGAGAACCACTAAAGATCAACAAATATGATCATTACATTCTTAAGGCATTGTAATGCAACAGGAATGAATTTGCACACTTAACAATTTCTTAAGGATTCCTATCATTTCCATGTCATCAGTTATAGCAATTCTAAAGGAATGCAATGTATGAGTTTATTTTTTAAATACCTACGTAATCATATTTTCTCCAGCTTTTGGGCTAATACATCTATTGACTCAAACTTGTGCAGCTGAGGCTTAACAAATAATGCGATGTCCTACGCAGCAAGAACGCTCTTTGAACTAGTCTTATCATTTGATTCCTACAGCAATCTCAAAGTATTCATGCCATCGTTTCTATACAACTTAGTGGATGAGGTTGTACCTGTGTTTAGAACGAATTATAAAACACAATTGAAGTAAATAAGCAATTACTAGCAGCCACTGCAAGATTTCTTGCAGCAAGCTCGACAGAATGAAATTCCTAGAAACAGAGGAAGTCACAGGTTTAAAAATAAGTTGGCTTGTCTAAGTTTAGTTGTTACAATAGTGGGCGCGGGCGCCTTGGGCAATTCACATGTGCCTCATATGCAAATACACTCATGTTGTAAATAAGATATAATAGTAATAGTAAACAAACATCAAAATATCATGACTATTTGAGTCAACTCAAAAAAATAATTATTTGTAGGTAATTTTGATTGTGTCCACCGTTGAAGTACCTGTTATGGCAAAAAGTGAAAAACTGTCTCACTGAAGAAGACAGAGAAAAAGAAGAAGAAAAGTTGCTCAGTTTCTAATACAACTAAGATTTTGAAAAATTCTTTACTCTTGGATTTGAGTGATAATGTTTGAAACAAGGGCAGACCTTGACACTGATACAGTTGTCAGATGCCTCTGGTACATCTGTTTGCATATGTGAAAGATACACCATGTCATAAGCTACCAGCCAAATTATGATGATAACTTTCTCTCTCAAATTTAAAAATGCAGATAACCCCAGTTTTTTAGCCTTCTGTCGTGTCAACTTAATTCTGCATTTCAATGAAAATGGAGGATTTCATGGTCAACAATCCTGTAATTAGCAAACTCGGACATTGCTGGAGAAAGAATAAACTTTCTATCACTAAGTTAAAGTTGAGGAGCAGTTCTGACTGTGGTAAGTTTATCATGCTATCCAATAGTTAAGTGCCATGCACTTTGCATATGTTAGTCACTACATAAGGCCTTGGACAGTAAGCTTTGGTATTAGTGGGTGTTATCTAGAGACGGGAAACCCAGCCAATTGTCGAAGAACTCAAATAAAATGGTCTCTGACAGTATACCAGCCATCCCTATTTCTCAACACAACTTTAGTATGTTTCATGACAAATCTTACATTTTCAAGCTTCTCTCCTAACGACCCGTATCGCACCATATGCGCCTTCTTCAGCTGCTCTGTCCAAAACTTTATTTGTGGCATTGTATTTGCCACAGTATCCGGATAACTTAGTGCACGAGTGTGCAATACCGAAACCAATTCATAACAAAGGTGAAGAATAGATAGGTGCTCTGTGCTTGCATTGTTGCACGACACAAAAGAGAAGTGCAGTTGTGTGGCCAATTTGAGCAGATTTGATATTTCATCATTTTTCTCTTGTGAGCCTTTGATAGATGGCGAAGCTAGAGCCTCATTGAAGAAATCCATATATATTGATGCATAGCCGACACGCATGAATCGCTGCACTTCACTAGATATTAGATTACGCGATGTGAAGCACTGTTCCAATGATTGAATGATGGGGGAAATGACAATTTGTCCTGGATGTTGCGGCAGGTTCGCTCTGCGTGATTCCCACCAACCATCTAATTGCGTTGACAATTGTATCCATTCATCAGGAGACGCAGGAGAATTTACTTCCTGCTCATTGATACAACGAGCACATTGGCAATCAAATCCATACTTTGCTTTCAAATATTTGCGGCGTGGATTGAATGGGGTGGTTGGGGGAAGATACGACCACCTAATTTCTGTACCTTTTGTAAGAGCTGTGCTGGAATGCACAATCATAAATTCTTGCCTCTCATCCTCTTGGGTAGTCAAGGATCGACACTTCTTATTCATCTTGGAGCTTGGGAGACTGCCAAAGATTCGCACTGCGTTCGGGAAGCATGAATGATTTACCATTGCAGCGAGAGGATAAACCCCCAGAAGTCGTCCATAAACAGAGGTAGCATCAGGATTTGTTGAATTATTCAACCACCAATTCGCAATAACGTCGTAGCTGTGATAATCTGGCCCGAACGCATTTTTTCGAATGATTCCAAGAATCGTTTCATTGTCAAGATTTCGACGAAAATTTTCGCCATCATTGTCAGAGTTTACCGAAGACTTCGCAAGGAGCACGTCCATTTCAGTTTTAGGCACATCATCTGAACTCATTTGGGATAGAAACGAATCGAAAATTTTCTGTCTGCGTTCCTCATTTCCACTATCATGCTCTGGATTTTGGCACACAGATTTTACCTGCTCCAATAAAAGTTGCTCTGATATCGCCTCCAACTTTTCGCCGTACCCACAGCCAGCAACTTGTTCGCCATTGGAGCATTGTGTTCCATGCCGCTCTAAAAAGTGTTTTCGAACTTTGTCGACAGGCGCAGAAACTAAAGCCGGGGTAATGAAAAGGCACTCCCCGGGCGACACGTCTCGCGTCACGACGAGACCTCGACCGTGTACAACCTGCGGCCCGTCTGAATCGCACTGTCGTTGATCTACCAACGCGATTGGCCCGATGAAGGGAAGATCGTGAGGCAGAGCGGTTTCTTGTAACGGCGAGTCGTCAAAGAGGAAAGGCGAGATGTCACTAATGCTGTTGGCTTGATCGACCGAATCCGCAGCAATTGTTTTAGTTGAACTCTTGGGCTCGTCCGTAGTAGCCGTTGATTTTTTCTTTCCCTTCTTCTTGCTGGGCATGCTGCTGTGTGATCTATTGCTATTGTAGTGATGGACGACGGGGCACACTGAATTAATCGCCAAATTCGTTTGGTATTAAGTATTATGATCGATTATGACGCATTACTTTCATCCAGCTTTCATCCTATGTTCATCTCTCTCTATCCCCGTCCTGGCACCGTCCCAGTTCTAGCACTGGGACCAAAAATTCTGCCAGTTCTAGAACTGGGCGGTTTTCTCCCCGTTGTGGCACTGTGCCTCAAAATTTTTTCCAGTGCCCCAATTGAGACGAATATTGTCGGAGGTAAGGCTAACTACTACCACCAATTTTCTGAGGTACCATATTAGGCGAAGATTCGACCTATTTGTGGTCCCAGCAACTTCCCGGAATTTTCGATTTTTGGTCGGACGTGGCGTCACTCGGAGATTTTACCACGTCACTCGGAGATTTCTATGTTTTTTTCGGATTAATAGTGACATCACTTGGTATCACTCGGCGATTGGCGTGTTTGCCAATAGAGTCACTCGGTGATACTAGGTGGTCATCACCGAGTACTTGGTGATAACCACCGAGTACTTGGTGCGACACACCAAGTACTCGGTGGTTTTAACCAAGTACTCGGTGCGACAAACGAAGTACTTGGTATCACTAGGTGATACTCGGTGATACCTAGTATCACTTGGAGACAGTGTGTCGCGCTTGGAGGTACTCGGTGTTCTGAAGTACAACAGTAGACGTACGTTAGATACCAGACGTAGTATATAGAATAATTATAGTATCAGTACGTATTGTGTAATTAATTTTATAATAATTAGTTGTATTTACCAAATTAATGCAAGATCATCTAGATGTGGTGCAAAATTTATGCTTGGCTACCTTGTTCACTTTTCAATGTTGCTTTCGATATACTTTAAATTCTTGCTGTTCCATCAACACTTATGCATTTTACTTCTTGTGGTGTTGAATTCTGTCCCAACCAACGACTACTAGTGGTGACTCAATTATGACATTGAAGATGTTTCCTGCTATTCTCCCTTATCATTCCGGACCATTTGGGGCAAAATGTGAAATATAGACTATAGATATTTTTTATGCTCCCATGACCACGCTGTACATTTCCCCACACCACATGGACAATAACGATGCAATGAACTGACTTCAAATATGATTCCCTATCATAGCCATAGCCTCCCATACTCCCATATCTCAAGTTTGCAGTCCATGTTTGCAACAACAGATCCAACTCTCAGAATATCTGATCATTGCTTTCTTCAGTGCTGAGTTTCACCAATAAGTTTGTGGCGTTACAATGCCGGTCACTCTGTGTTTTGATCTTTTTGGCCATAATGCACTCCTACCACAATACGCGATACAAGATCATACACACTTCTACTTAACCATAAGTTGACACTTGCGGATACAAAAAGGAGCACACAAGATGACTTCACTGAATTATCACCTTTTTGACAGAGTTCAAGAGACATATATTAGTGTTTGAGGCATTTAATGTCATTTAAATGAAAAACTGTAGAACACTAGGCATTCAGTGCCATTTGTTGCAGACAATACCGTTCAATGCATTCAAAGTCAATGCACATTCAATGCCAAAAGTAGAACTGACTGTGCCAAAAACAGAACTTAATGCCAATATGGAATTTAGCACCAACAATAGAAGTCACTCTCAAACTGAATGCTTCCCATCAGAGTGAGTAAGGACAAGGAGCCATTTCAAGGGAACAGTAAAACCATTCTGTTTCTACACAAGTGATGCACCAACTTGACAGCATTCTGATGACAGTGTCTGTTACGTGTTGATTCAATGAAACAATCTGGTCTATGGTAGGAGCCAGCACACCACCAAGTGATGCTAAAAACTAGGTGAAACTTGCCAAGCACTTGGTTGAAATAACCAAGAATCAACAAGTACTCAGTGGCTTTAACAAGTACTTGGTGGTTTTGGCCAAGTACTCTGTGGTTATCACCAAGTACTTTGTGGTTATCACTAGGTACTTAAATGCTTATCACCAAGTACTTGATGGTTATACCAAGTACTCTGTGGTTATACCATGTACTCTGTGGTTATCACCAAGTACTCTGTGGTTTTCACCATCTGTGGTTATCACCAGGTACTTGGTGGTTATCACCAAGTACTCGGTGGTTATCACCAAGTACTCGGTGGTTATCACCAAGTACTCAGTGGTTATCACCTAGTACTCTGTGGTTATCACCGAGTACTAGGTCGCGAATACCAGGTACTCTATGAGTCACACAACATCAAGTGCTACTTGTTTGTGCATGTCTGCTTTTTATAATGATGGCAAACAAATGGCAAGAGTTGGGAGCCCTTACCAGAATTCCAAATATTTGGACACACTGGAGGTCACTTAGATATTGCATTGCAGCTAGGAGATCTTTCTATATGGTTTGCTTGGACAAATTGTGACATCCTTCAGTGACCAAGTGAAACCAAGTACTTGGTGAAACTTGCCAAGTACTTGATTGTAATCACGAAGAAAAAGACTTAATGATTAAAACAAAGAACTCACTGGTTAACATCAAATACTTTGTCGTTTCACTAAGTACTTGATGATTAGCACCAAGTACTTGGTGATTATCACCAAGTACTTGGTGGTTACCAAGTACTTGGTGGTAATCACCAAGTAATTGGAGGTTATCACCAAGTAATTGGAGGTTATCACCAAGTACTTGGTGGTTTTGCCAAGTACTTGATTGTTAAACCGAACTTGGTGGTCATCATCAACTACTCGGTAATTATCACCAAGGACTCGGTCGTTATCACCAAGTACTCTGTGGTCATCACCAAGTACTTGGTGGTTATCACCAAGTACTCAGTTGTTTTCACCAAGTACTCTGTGATATCACAAAGTACCTGGTAGTTATCCCCAAGTACTTTGTGATGAATATAAGGTACCCTGTGAGTCACACCACATCAAGTACTACTGGACTATTTATTTGTGCATATCAGGTTTTTTAAAATGATGGCGAACAAATAGCAAGAGGTGGCAGCCCTTTCCAGAATTCCCAAGTGTTGGACACACTGGAAGTCACTCAGATATTGCATTGCAGCAAGTAGATCTTTCTATAGGGTTTGCTTGGACAAATTGTGACATCCTTCAGTGACCAAGTGAAACCAAGTACTTGGTGAAACTTACCAAGTATCTGGTTGCATCACAAAGACAAAGACTTAATGATTATCACCAAATACTCGCCGGTTATCATGAAATACTTGGTGGTTTCACTAAGTACTTGGTGGTTATGAACAAGTACTTGGTGGTTGTCACCATGTAATTGGTGGTTATACCAAGTACTCGGTGGTTATCACCAAGTACTTAGTGGTTATACCAAACTTGGTGGTTATCACCAAGGACTCTGTGGTCATACCAAATACTTGGTGGTTATCACCAAGTACTCAGTTGTTATCACCAAGCACTTGGTGATATCACAAAGTACCTGGTGGTTATCCCCAAGTACTTTGTGGTGAATATGAGGTACTCTGTGAGTCACACCACATCAAGTACTATTGGGCTACTTCTTTGTGCATATCAGGTTTTTTGTAATGATGGCTAACAAATAGCACGAGGTGGCAGCACTTGCCAGAATTTCCAAGTATTGGACACACTGGAAGTCACTCAGATATTGCATTGCAGCAAGCAGATCTTACTATAGGGTTTGCGTGGACAAATTGTGACATCCTTCAGTGACCAAGTGAAATCAAGATTTGGTGAAGCTTGCCAAGTATTTGGTTGCATCACAAAGACAAAGACTTAATGATAATCACCAAGTACTCGCCAGTTACTATGAAATACTTGGTGGTTATACCAAGTGTTATAGGTGGTTTTACCAAGTACTTGGTGGTTATACCAAGTACTTGGTGGTTTTACCAAGTACTTGGTGGTTATACCAAGTACTTGGTGGTTATACCAAGTACTTGGTTGTTATACGGAAACTTGGTGGTTATCATGGAGTCCTTGTCAGTTATCACCAAGTACTCTGACTCTGTTGTTTTCACCAAATGCTCTGTGGTCATCACCAAGTACTTGGTGGTTATCACCAAGTACTCGGTGCTATCACTAAGTACAGTACTTGGTGGTTATCACCAGGTACTTTGTGGTGAATATCAGGTGCTCTGTGAGTCACACCACATCAAGTACTACTGTACTAATTGTTTTGTAATGTCTGGTTTTATAGTGATGGTGAACAAATGACAAGAGGTGGCAGCACATCCCAGAGTCACCAGTTTTTGGACACAATGGAAGTCACCGCAATATTGTACTGCAGCAAGCAGAACTTTCCATAAGGTTTTCTTGGACAAAAAGTCATCCTTCAGTGTCACTTGGTGTTGTACCACCAAGTGATGCAAAGTACTTGGTGAAACTTGCCAAGTACTTGGTTGTAATTGCCAAGATAAAATTGTTATCACCTAGTACTCAGTGGTCATCATCAAAAACTTGGTGGTTATCACCAAGTAATTGGTGGTTTTCACCAAGTACCCTGTGGTTATCACCGGGTGCTCTGTGATCATCACCAAATACTTAGTGGTTATCACTTAGTACTTGGTGGTTATCCCCTAGTACTAGGTAGTGAATATCAGGTACTCTGTGAGTCACACCACATCAAGTACTACTTGGCTACTTCTTTGTGCATATCAGGTTTTTTAAATGATGGGAAACAAATGGCAAGAGCAAGAGGTGGCAGCACTTGCCAGAATTCCCAATTTTTGGACACACCGGAAGTCACTCAGATAATGCACCGCAGCAAGCAGATCTTTCTATAGGGTTTGCTTGGACAAATAGTGACATCCTTCAGTGACCAAGTGAAACCAAGACTTGGTGAAGCTTTCCAAGTATTTGGTTGTAATTACCAAGACAAAGACTTAATGGTTATCAGCAAGTACTCACCGGTTGTCATCAAATACTTGGTGGTCATTCCAAGTACTAGGTGGTTATACCAAGTACTTGGTGGTGATACTAAGTACTTGGTGGTTATACCAAGTACTTGGTAGTTATACCAAGTACTTTACCAAACTGGTTGTTATCATAAAGTACTCAATTATATCCCCTTTTTTGCCAGTACTGTCATTAAGCAAAAGGAGAATCCATTAACAATCATAATTTGACAATGACAAGAAGAGTCTCTATGTTGTAAAGTAAACTGAGTACTTCAAAACTGTGTATTAATTTTTCTTACAGTACATTAGTGCAGACTCGTTTCGGCCTTAACAGTTGTGGTGGTGCCCTACTTGCAAGTATGATTTACTTGACATGACGATGTGTAGTCCATGCCAATGTGTCTTTTTTAATCTTCGATTACGTCTTTAAAAGTGTACGGTACGATATCTACCTACCCACCAAGTAAGGAGGTAATACAACACGTCGTTTGTGGATAACCCAAAGGACTCTGTGTCGCTCACCGAAGCTCACCAAGTAGTAGTACCGTACTTGGTGAACTCGGTAGCTATCACCGAGTACTCTGTAGCTATTGCCGAGTACTCGGTAGATATCACCGAGTACTCGGTAGTTATCACCAAGTACACGGTGTCACTTGGTGGTACCACCCAGCACTTGGTGATACAACACGGTGATACTCGGTTTCTAACCTACGTCACTCGGAGAAATTTTAATCGTGCGAGGTTCAGATGAACGTCACTTGGCAGTTCACGGTCCCCAAAATTGGCCCCCGGTGATAAAAAACAGGTAAATTCCAGTAAGTTGCAGTTCTAGCACTGGGACGCCCAGTTCTAGAACTGGGCGCCCCATTGAGGCACTGGGCAAAATTTTGAGGCACAGTGCCACAACGGGGAGAAAAACGCCCAGTTCTAGAACTGGCAGAATTTTTGGTCCCAGTGCTAGAACTGGGACGGTGCCAGCAACTTCCTGGAAAGCCACGGACTCGGTGTGACCCGGTGTCACGCTCGGGTACATCGGGATAAGGAAAATTTCAAAACTAGTCCGTTTCTCCGACTTGGCCTTACTTGTTTGCGTAACCGAGTGACGTGGTTTCACTTCGCGTCACTCGGTTTCACTTGGTGTCACTCGGTTTCACTTGGTGTCACTTGGACTCGGTGTCACGTCACTTGGTGTCACTCGGTTTCACTTGGTGTCACTGGGTTCCACTCGGTGTCACTCGGTTCCACTTGGTGTCACACGTTTCGTCTAAATTTGACTTATTTAGAGAAGAACACCACATGTAACACGTAGGCTACAATTATTAAACCTTAAAAGAGGACGCACTTGGTGTCACTCGGTTTCACTTGGTGTCACTCGGTTTCACTCGGACTTGGTGTTACGTCACTTGGTGTCACTTGGTGTCACTCGGTTTCACTTGGTGTTACTTGGTGTCACTCGGTTACACTTCGACCTCACTTGGTTTCACTCCGTTTCACTCGGTGTCACTTTCGAGTCACTTGGTTTCACTTGGTGTCACTTGGTTTAAAGGAAACCAGGTACTCGTGGATTCTCTATTCATTCCCGCATGACGTGAGGGTCGGACGGAGTATTTTTTCTCCGTTCCGAGAAAAAAAAGACCACTTGGCGTTACTTGGATAAATTTTATTGCCAAAAAACAGGTTTTCCAGGAAGTTGCAGAATGGGGTCCAACATATACGCTCGTGAATATCCTACAAAGTTTGTAGGATGGAAATACCTTTATATGTATAACGTTTACATATAAAAGAATTTCGTAATTCCATTTCAAATTTAGCAGTCATACTTGCCACGCTTAAATAAAATATATTATAAGATTCTACCTATGACAAAAACACGACATCGTAACTCACATACCTGAGAGTCTTGTCACGAAAAAGGTCATGCTTTACTACTACCCTATTTATGGCTAACAAAAATTATTATCATGAAAAATGAGAAAACATGTAAATTATTATAGCAAAAGTGTGCCCTGAAACACATTATGACTTAACTTTAATGTAACAATGCAAGCTGAGCCTGCAACCAGCCTCACACCTAACCTATTTCAGAGGAAGTGTAATTTCTTAATGCAGCAGTTTTTACAACCATTATCTAAAAAACAAGCACAATGAACACCTCTCCCAAACACAACTCCAAATGCATCATCCAGTGCCTCTCTCTTCTGTTCATTCTTCTGTCTTTTCTGACTGAAATCTCTAGGTATCAAATAACTCTCACAAAACATAAAATGCAAACATGAGTGGCATAACACAATGGAGGGGCAATTATTTAATTAATACTTTATATTAACAGGCAACAAGTTTGACAAATGGAACGAAACTGCCCTGCCCCCTGTTTTCTATTTTGTGTCTAGTAAGCATAATTGTAGCATATTGGTTCAGTGTGCAGACTGGAATATCATTGTTAGTATGATGGGGGATCTTGCCAGTTACAAAAATTGACAATTTCATGAAAAAACATTCAAAATGGGAAGGAGCGATATCTTCACCTGTTCCTTGCAGACTCTAACTTCTATTCCTCATTGAGTGGGGAGGATAAAGGATGCATCTCCAGATTCTATCTGGGGGCTGAGACACTAATCGATGCTAGGTTGGTATGTAAGGATTTCAGGTCCAAAAAAATTAACCATAAAATAAATGTAAAAATGGGAAAAGGTTTTCTCCTCACCATTCACTTGCTTTCCCTATTTGTTCTGTTGTTTGCAGCATTGTGGCAGATGTGGCATCTCCAAGTTCAGCTTGGGGGTTGAGTTATCAACCAGGGTGCAGTAACTCAAAAGCGACAAATAAGAATATTAAATCACAATATTACCTTTAAAATAGATAACCTACGAGCTCTCACAATGTGCAGCTCACCACATTAGTATTCTGTTAACAGTGGGAATGAAGCAGCAGAGACATCAGATTGAACCTGTGGTCTACCATAATAACTGTGGCGTGTTTGGTGTGTAAATAATAAACTGAAAAAACTCAAATAAAAAGAAAGTAAAAATAGGGCATTAATACCATTTGCACAACAGTGCTAGTTTGAGTTTGTTGTTGGCAGTGGGTTGGAAGTGGTGGCGGCACCAGAATCAGTCTGGGGGCCAAGATCTCAGGGTTTCAGTAGTGGCAGTGAGGATTGAGATACTTTTTATGAGCTTTCAATAGGAAATGGGCATGTGGGTCACTGTCTTTGAATGTGGCTTCTCCATCAAAATCACATTTGAATGTCAACCTTCAAGAAAAAATACGTGACCACCGTCTGGTGTTGCTGTGTTACATGGGCTATAACTTCTCTGTTAGCAAAAACAATCATGACAACATAGTTACACCTCACTTCACACATAAATGGGAGTGGGTAGGAGCTTCAAGAGGGCTGCTAAGTCAAGAACAGAAGTCGACAACCCCATTATATGTAGTCTATGTCACTACAGATTGGAGTCCTACAACTATTGTCAGTAGAAAGAGAACCACTTTAACTCAACTTTAATCTCTGAAATTATGTGCAAAGACATATTCATATTACTTGTTTTCATTAAAATTGTTAATGCACATAGCTCTGCTTCTACTACATTCTTAATTCATCAGAAAAAAACGCTCTTCTGCCAACCACCACCATGTCCACATCTGTTCGATCCTTCGACTGATGACAACTATTTCGATCACTAATTCACCACCATTGTGTAGCCACACAATCATGGCAGCAAGAACTCTGCCTTGTCAGCACAACCCATATGAATTCTACTGTATATGGTTGATTGTTGATTCTGGTATGAGAACCAGTGAAAAGTACCCACAAAAGTATCCTGGGTGCCTAACCTAGGAACATTTGGCCAATGATTTATGAGGAAGAATGGCTATGAAAATCCACTTACATTCACTGCAATCCCATCTGCCGCTCTTCCTGTCATGATGGCCATGATGTAACAAAAATACCATGGTAGAAATTGTGTGATTTCTTGCACAATAATGCAAAATGGTCAGATCCAAGTGGCAGGATGAAGATAGGAAATGTGCCAGTGAGGGCAATCATGGCAGACCTGGGGTTGGAACGGTATTTTTGATGGATGACGTGATGATGTGGCAGTGGCTGACATTGTCATGGTTATTTTGTGGTGATTTTTTTGTTATGTAGAATCTGGTATGTGTTTTACATGGAGTAATGTAGCACAACAGTGTATGGTAAATACTATGATACAATTAAACACATACGCATCGTACCATAGTGCGGCGAAGAGGGCCCCTGTTAGTCCGGGCGAAACACGATTGCTCAAATCAAAAATCAAGGGTATTTGATACCGGCTACGGGGCAAAATCGAGAGAGCGTATAATCCTACAACAGTTGTAGGATTATCCTTGCTCTTTTTTAGTAGAAAATTCTCACGTCTTAAAATGGGTCACTTATCTACTGTAATTACTGGTGTATAAGAACCGGAAAATGTCCGGTCATTTACAAAAGATACAATAAATGGTTCTTATAATACAGAATACGGATGAAGTTAGTGTCCCTATCGCGATGAATAAATTAATGTATCTGAAAAAGTACCCTATTTACTTGTCATGTATGGTACAAGTACTGTATGAAGCTCTTTCCCGCCAAATATTGCACCCATCACTCTCCCATCTCTCTGCCATCACTCTCTCATCGTCAACTGCTCATCACCTGCCATGTCAATTTCCACTGCAGCGGCAGCCCTCTTTCTTCATCAATTCTCTCTCTTAGTACTCCTCCATTTCTCGAATTGAAGCAAGGAGAAGTAGGAAGTCATATACATGACTTCCTCCTTCTGTCTCAGCTCATCTGGGCTGCCGCGCGCCAATTTATTCTATGGTGCAACCATGTTTAAACTTAAAAATAACCACTTAATTGATATGTTCTTTAATTGTAAAGTTGATTAAACAATGGATTATCAATCATTATTTTAGTTCGTAAAACTTAAAATGGTCTCCATTGCTATTACAACTGTTCTTGCTGACAAGCAGGCGTGAACAAGGAGGTCTTTCTCCATGAAGTTCAAGCGCCAAGCGCTGAATTCCATCAACGACATGATGCTTCACGGCCACTCTGTTCGCACTGCATCCAACACATTGAACCTCGCTCACTTTTACTACAAGAGGTGGAGGAAGACTGTGTCGCACGCCGGCCGACTCATATCTGCTAATGCTGCTGTTCCCGCCGGCATTACCGGAGAGACTTGCAAGGTTCACCCGGGCCGTCTCAGTCAACTTGCTCCATTTCAGTGCGAGTTGTTGACATCCATGTTTGAGATGAGACAGCAGGGTCTCCCTGTCAACACGCACACTCTGCAAAAAGAAGCAGCAAGAGTGTCAGGCGAGTTTAAACTCAAGAGCACACAAGCCAAGATCGCAAGTGTGTACCGCTTCATCAAGAAAGCGGACCTTTCCACCGTGTTTCGACTCACGTGGCACAGAAGGACCACAGAGAAACAGAGGAAGAGTCCACTCATTTTGTCACTTTGATGAGGCAGAAGGTGTCTGGGATGGATCCTGCTGATGTCCTGAATATGGACCAGACTCCGATCGCATATTCTTTTCCTTCAAGCCGTACTCTCAAGAAAAAGGGTACAAAATCAATTCATGTCAGAACATCCACGTCTGACACAAAGCGCGCAACTCTCGCCGCGACGGTGACAGCCAGTGGTGAGTTGCTAACGCCTTTTCTTATTTTCAAAGGAAAAATGGATGGCCGCATTGCAAGCAAGGAAGTACAAACTTACCCTGAGGAGTGCATCTACGCTTGTCAAGACAAAGCGTGGATGGATGAACCAATGATGCACAAGTGGATTGATTTGGTTCTGATCCCATGGAAGAATTCCAGGGATCCGTCCATCATGCCCCTTCTCATTCTTGATGTGTATTGCGTCCACATGATGGGTTCAATTGTGAACCGCATCCAAGCGCTGGGGATTGAGGTCCAGCACATTCCCGCTCGCTGCACATATTTGTGTCAGCCCGTCGATGTAGGAATTAATCAATCCATCAAGAAAGAAATGACGGAACAATGGGAAGAGTGGATGATTAATGGGGGTGGTGTTGATGGTGGAATTGCAAAGACTCCAACGAGGAGGCAGGTGGCTGAATGGATTGTTGGCAGTTACAAGAACATTAGCAAGCAGACAGTTAGAAATACGTGGAAAAAGGAAGGCTATCAGTGGATTGTCGATTAATTTTTAATTAATATATTAATTATATTTCTGTTTGTTGCAATCAATAATTAGTTGTTATTTCCTATTATTTATTCAATCAAACATTGCAATATTATTCCTTTTTCCCAAAGGGAACAGAGACAATATCAGCAAAAGCGTATCCACGGTTGTGATGGTAGAGACGTCTCGCTGTCCGGTTCGGGTTGTCGGGTCTAAAGACATCAACAATCCTCACAATAACTCCATCCAATTTTGCCCCTTTCTCTCCCGCTGCATACTCTTTTGCCGCAAACCCAACTCGACACCCATCTGTGCCATCCCTCCTCACGACGTAGCACGCCAACTCGTCCGCGACCTTCATCCTCAACCGCAACTCCATGCCAACTCCATTGTCTGACCTCTCAAGCACCAGAGAATCACCGCATCCATCTGGATGCACATCGCATTTGCGTCCGTTGTTGGACTCAATGAGACCCACAAGTATGATACAAAGCTGTGGGGGAGGGAAGGTGACGGAAATCATGACGATCGCACAGAAACGGGGTGTGGAATTTGGGTTGATTGTTGTGTGCGGGAGATGTGTGATGTGTGTGGTTGTTGTGTGCGTGTGTGTGGTGAGTTTTCAGTCATAGTACTGTAACTCAATGAATAACGGGACCCACGTGGACCTACACATATGGGCGTATTGCTCCCGATGAGGAGAATCAAAATGACCAAGGTTTATAGTCAACAGAGTGTGTTAGCTGGCCGAAAATGGAACATGTCCGTCTAAATGGGTCATTTTGCAGTGGTGGATCCTTTACACCGGCGGTTCTTATACACCAGTAATTACGGTAGTATTTCCCTTTTTCACAAACGAGGAAAGTCCTACCAAAATTCTAGGATGCCTAGTAAAATTACGGGAAAACTGTAGGATTTTCATGGTTCCGTGGAACAATAGGTTACTTTTTTAGAAATGGTCCATTTTAAGAAATGGTAGTATGGTACCAAACAGGTACAATACCAAACCTTCAGCAGAGGTGTATCTACAACCTACATTCCTGCCTGGGCACCCCTTAGGGCGCAAGTGGATTTTGGATTTTCAGACAACAGGAATCCTTCTCCTACCAATTACGACCTCTTGTCACAGTATCTCGCCAAAGAGTGTTCGCTGCGTCGTCGTCACACTCTCCAACTTTCACATTGCCTTTCCTGTTCAAGTCAACACCTCAGTTTGATAGAATTTAATAGAAGAGGATCATGATGCCAATGAAGTGATACATTTGAGCATTTTTCAAAGAATGGCCCCATCGCTTCCCATGCATAAAGGAGAGGGAAGCATGAGAGCATCTACCTTGCGATAATGACCTGATTAGCGTCAAATGAGGTAACATTGATATCGACAATTGTTGTGAGGTCACGAGTTGGCTTATGCCGCCACCCTAAAGTTTCCTCATTTTGATATCCTGATAGGATGCCAGTACTAATGCTCCTGACCATTTTCGCCGATGTAAACGAAATTGTGACCTGGTTCAGTTCGCCAAAGCAAATGGCATCTGACCTGGTAAAATTATGGCCAGACTGAATACTGTGTCCGTCCCATTTCACCTCCACGAGCTCTCTTGTACACCACTGTCGCTTTACTTCATGGAACCACTCCAGCTTAGCAAAATTTGTGATCATCAGTCGTCACAATGAACATTCCTGCTTTTATTTCCATTCCAATCGTTAATCATATGATGCCGGACTCACAGCAGATTTCCCAGAAGGACATGATCTCTGAAGATTGGGGTCTGCTTAATTCGAATGATTCATTCTTGTGC
The DNA here is from genome assembly GCA_013187285.1 of Cyclotella cryptica. Taxonomy (NCBI): domain Eukaryota; phylum Bacillariophyta; class Thalassiosirophyceae; order Thalassiosirales; family Thalassiosiraceae; genus Cyclotella; species Cyclotella cryptica. The sequence goes on along the minus strand of JABMIG010000001.1, from coordinate 1,592,747 downwards.
TACTCAATTCCAGCATCGGCGAATGCTTCTTCATGCAACGACATTGATGATGTTTTGTCAATTTCCTCGCAACCAGAGGAATTTTATGCAAACCATTCTATAATCGGTTGTGTTGGTCAGTGTCTCACTATAAATAATACCACGGTTGTCATCTGCACGAGTTTTCTTACTATTTTTGGTAGCTTGTCATCAAGGTGGAATCTTTGTCACATCACGGTGAACCATGAGTGTAACGAGTGGTTCTCCGTGATTTGACAAAGAGACTCCCCCTTTGATGACAAGCTACCTAAAATTGCAAGAACACGAGTGCAGATGACAACCGTGGTATTGTGTATGTAAGACGGCGCAAGAAGATTTTTTTCTTGTCATGACAACTTGAAATAGACTTACAGGCAAACACATATTTTTTTGATGACATACAGTTACTGTAATTTAGATATTTTAAAGGGAACATTCCGGTCTTGTTTAATGTTTCTTCATTATAAAAGACTACAATTATTCACAAGAGTCACAAAGGGCCCGTTTTGCTGTTCTCATTTTTAAAAAATATGTATGATGAGGGACAGGTATCAACAGAGTTATTTTTCTTGTACGATACCATACACTATCGTATTTTACTTATATGCTTCGTATCTTGAATTTTTGGTCATTGGAAGTGCTCATAAATTTCTGACCTTGACAAGTCTCACATCCCAGAACTGCAAGAAACCCAATTTTCCGCACAAAATTTTTGAGTAAGTGGTTTTCTTCATATTCTCAACCATCCTCATCAAAGTACGATAATACACAAGCACTCACTTCTCAGACCTCTCTTCATTGCTTTTTTGGCACATGATGACATCGCTCCTCGTGGTCTTAACTTAATGCTTCTTTTTCTCTGAATACAAACTCTGATCATGGTTATTTGGTGCCCGTCATTATGACTCTTCCCCTACGGATTTTAATGCATTTGAAAACCTATGCAACTTCATCTCGGGATGGTATCTTGTCGTGCTTGTGACTAATATGACATGTCTTCGTTAAATATGACTGTCTGAATAAGATCTTACATAAAATAAAGTCCATTGCAAGTTGTCATAACAAGAAAAATAATCTTCTTTAGTGGTCTTACATTGGAACAATGGATTCGCTTCAATTTCGACAGACGCAGCAGCAAAATGGAGGACCACTTTGACTTTCACGCTGAACGCTTTGATTCTGATGAGGATGATAAACAGGAGGAAGCCCTTGAGCAGTTTGGAAGCTTGCCTCCAAGCTCATCAAGCCCATTTACGTTGACTGCTTCAGTCCAGACATTTCCCAAGAAGGCAATCAAGCTGCATCAAATATGCACAAAAATCTCTCATCATACGGCCTGTTGCTTCTCAAGAAGAGCGTTCCATTCTCATACTTTTCTATTCCAGCCATAAGGGATGCCATCCTGCTTGGCTAGCGTGTGACTTTGGCATCTTTAACCTTCAGTGCAGAGGAAGCAAAAACAAAGAGTCGTGTCTCATTTGAATGTCACAACAGCAAACTTATAGAGGACATGCTCAACCTTAACATTGATGGCTTATAAGTATTTTGATGAGGATGGTAGTGGCCATACTTGTTGATGTATTGAACAAGATGAAAGTGTGAAGTAGACCACATGTCTTTAAAAGCGAAGATCAAGCTGTACTGCGCTTATCATAACTGCGCCAGATAAGACGAAATCCTCATTAGTTAGCACATCTAAGGCAATAAACTTGCTGGTCTCCAATCATTAACAAAGCTGATGGAGCAACACAAAGACACAATACTACACAACTTCTCTCGTTGTTGTTGTATGCACCATTGACATCACAGTACGACACATTGAATCATGTCAGTGCAGAGGACAGCAAACATACCATGAGTCCTCGCCTACGACTTCTTTAGTTTATAACCTCCTCAAGTTCAACAGATGCCTTCCTTTTCCATTTGTCAACATAAAACATCACCTATTGCTTTACCTTCTTTTCTCTCGATCTAGCCTAGAGCAGTGATGCCAGAGGGGTGCCTTGCAGTATATGACATAAGTGAGCTGAAAACTTTTCATCTTGATATTGGGAAACTTGCCACAAACTAACTCGTAGAGTCATAACCAGTTTGCCAACATTTTGTCAGAATCTTTTGATTCTCCTCGGGCATGTCAGAAATGGAATTCACTTCCTCCCATTTTTCGTTCAAAATAGCAAAGGACTGTCCCAGTTGGCACAAAATTCTCGTATGACTGAATTGATACCAACAATCAATTTTTTAAACGACAATTCTAGACGCCACTGATGATCTGAGATACCTAACCACCATCCCCGAATTGCTCATTCGTTCCGTGGTGACCGAATCATGTACATCCTTTCCCAAGAATGCTATGAAATCTGTGGGACAAGTATTCATTGTGCCAATGGTGCAATTTGAGCAATGATTGTGACTCCAACAAAGGCGAACAGCAAACCTCTTGACACAAGATGCATACAGGATAAGAAGGATCATATCGACTTATGGGCACTCGCTCCTTCTCAATTCTAGCTATTATCGCCTCAAATTCTTTGCCCTACCTGCAATCAGAACTTGAGTTATTTGAGCGATCCTCTCATCAAGATCTAGACAGAGGTCGTCAAAGTTTATCGGCACAAAGAGAAACAATGGCCAGGATAACAAGCGACATAAACGTCTTGTGTCGCGATGATTCGACCATTCACAACTTTGTATTTGCTTACATTGCAGTGTCATTGGTTTAGAAATGAGCAATGTCATTGGCCAATCGTGCGGTAGAATACCATTTTTCGGCAGATCCGAGTCCTGGTAAAAACAAAGCGGACGAATTTAATGTCTGGTATTCGATGGGTTCATTGGCTCACTGTAGTAGCGACCGATATTTCTCGTCACAGCTCATAGGCATTACGACTCAGAAAATTGACGGAAGAGAGGTCAGGAAAGTCCGCCGCTGTTTCGCATCGCATTAATACTTCAGTTGTATCTTGTGTTGAGGATTTGAGCGCGTTGTTCGTATTACGTTCACAAATAGTTGAGACACGTTTAAGATAGCATGGCTGTAAAGAGAAAGAAACCGGATGAAACCGTCACACATGGATGTAGTATGGTACGTCTACGTCTTGAGATGCTTAACATCATATGTGTGGGTGACAATATCATGTGGATGAAAAACTGTACACCTCAGTTGGTACTCCTGAATGGGGACACCCTCGGTTACATTATGTGTGTGCTTACTGAATCGCATGGCTTAGCGAAGATGATTAAAACTTGATCATACGCTGTCGAGATCCATCGGATGCATGAAAAAAAGCACATACAAGATTGATCTAGGTCGAAAGAATGTCAGAGGAAGTCTTCGGAAGCACTCGGGGCCAAGCCTGATCGCTGCCAAGAGTTCAAACATATCACGAATACATTGAATCATAAAACTTATTTCATTTGATAGAACGAGTTTCAATTGAGCATATGACACCATGAGCAGACAAGAGGTGAGAGCCAAACGAATCATGAGGGATCATCATTTTGTTGAAACGTAGCATCGTAAAGGTGTTCAAATCACCCTCTAACTCTGTGTTCTGTACTAATTGCCGACTTTTGTCCCTATGCAGAGCTCACCAAATGAAGGACGACATTCACGCATTAATGAACCGTTTGCGTTGGTCACACCAGTGAAGAAAACAAGCCACGGTGCTGCGGGCTCGTTCTCCGATATTGATTCGGATGTATTAGAATTTTATTCCAAAATCAAGGAAGAGCCTGAAAGTGAAACAAAGAACTTCACCTTCGATCCATTGCCTTCATTCCGTGATCGAGGCTCTCCTGATGGACTGGGAACTCTTCTAGACAGCAAGCAAAAGCCCTATGGCGACGACGAGAACTTAGACCTGGGCTTTCAGCCATCTGAATTCGACACCCGCCTCTCAGCGAACGGTAGTTTCTGTAACTCTGACTTAGGCGACCCTTTTCAATCGTCGCCAGTTTCATTTACCTCGAAGGACGACCTCGAACCGTTACCATTCGACATCGAGCCATTTCCCCTCACTGGCCCATTCGCAGATGAGTTCTTGACGCTGTATTCCCTCCCCGAAGATAACGAAAAAGACTTCAACTCGAAGGTCAAGGAAGACTCACTGAAAACCACAGCAAATACAAAAAATGCAAACAGCAAAGACGAGCCTAAGAAAGCAGATGCAACGAAGGGCCCCAACAACACAAGCCAAACCCGTCTGTACCATTATCATTGGCACCCCTACTATGCCATGTACCCTTACCCGCATCAAACACCACATCCAGGCTATGCTCACCACTACCCCTACCACTTTCAACCCCACCCTCCTCGCAACTACTACAACCGTAGACCGGTTTCTGCCGCTGTAAAAGATGACACTTCTTACATCAAGGCGGAGGACGTGACTGACGATGACGTGATATGTGGTCGAGGCGGAAAAGTTAATAACCACCCTGGCAATAAACGATTCCGCAAGTTAATTCATCAACACAAACTCGAGTATTTACGTGCGACCAAGCAGGAAAAACCCATGGTAGCGATGAAAATCCTGCAGAAAGTTAAACCAGGACGGTTCCTCGTGAAGTTGCCAGGCGGTTTCGTAGAGTCAGACGATGAACGCTCTCGTGAAAAAGGTGAGTCAGTAAAAGGCATAGTGTTCCTGTAAGTGTGATGGCAGCCCACTTTTCAATTGTCACTTCACCCACGAACAGCCTCTCAAGCTCTACGTGAAGGAGCAGCCAAGTTGCGAAAGGATGGATGCGCTTCTCCAAACAACAGTGCGGCCTCCACAACGTTAAAACCTGCGGCAAAAATCGCACTTCCGAACGAGAGAACGTGTGAGGACATGTACTCCGATGATCCTAGGTACTGCGATGATTTCGAACCTCCCCGCAAGAAGATGAAGTCTGGCTAAATGATGAAGTGTACAGAATTGAACGATGGACTGTTGGCGATGATAGACTGATATCGGCCCTGCTTTTTGTTACCTTATGACTCTCTACTGAATGATTGATAATAGCGTAGTTTCATTCCATGTTTCTTTCTCTCGACATCTTATGTCATAGTAGACGCACTCTGAAGATTGTAACTGCGTAGAAAAAATCCATATTAAATGCTCAAGAATAATAGAATCCATCTACTCAACCCACTATTCAACTTTTGCTCCCGCATCTTGTCTAATTTAAGACCTGCGTGTTCCAGTTCGAGACGAGATGGCAGCAACGTTCGTATGCTCTGACCGTGGCGACAAGGTTGAAATGCCACAAACCTCCCTCCCTGTTTCAACAATGGCTTACCGGCTGAACGATCGTGTTCAATCGCCTTAATCAGATTGGAAAGTGCCGACTGTCCGTCAAAGTATCCATCAACTGCCATCGTTTCTCTTATGCCATACGGCGGGTCTGTTAGTATGACATCAAATCCCAGGTTTCCAATCAAGTTGCGGGATTCATCTCTTATATTCGGGTCCATTACGTCCCCCTCAAACAGAGCTAGAGGCTCTTTGAGATGACGTGAAATAAAGTCTTGCCGTATTTGCTCCCGGGAAATCAATGTATCCGAAAGCACCTCAATCCCAACTGTTCGAACGTCTGACGCGATACGGGAGGCAGCCAGCAGCGTGGCAGCGGATCCCGCAAACGGATCCAATACAGTGTGATTCCCACGAATCATTGCAATATTGCATAAAAGATGGGCGGATATGGAGCATAGAGGTGTGTTGGTTTTGCATATTCGGGTATTCGGTGCTATTACTGAATGCTTTGCGCCCGAAGCTAGTTTTACACCAAGAATTTTGTACAGCTTTTCTTCTTTTACATGAAATTTATTATCGCATAGTCCCTCCATCAGGCATATTTGGCATTCAGGATTCTTCAAATCCACGGTTCCGCCAAATTTTTCGAGCAAAGGTTTGAGCGCCAACAATGCTACTTTCTCTTTGCTTGGAGACCGTGTTGTACGCTTGCCAAATCTTGGTTCGTCGTTATTGCCTGCGAAGGAATACTCCTGTCTGCGGACACTCCAACTTTTGCTAGTGCTGTTGGTAGTGGCGGTATTACTGTGTGAGTGGCCTGAGAACATAGCCTCAAATGCCCTGCTTTTTAAAGACCTGTCAACAAGTTCAGAATAGTCCATTCCATCGGCAACTACTTGATAGGATGAATGTATCAAGGCACATCGTTTTGTTGCATGGGCTACAATCTCAGGTGTGATCATAGATTGTATACTGCAACTATCGTTAGAAAACGATAAAAATTGTAATGCCTCATTAAATAACTTTGCCTGGTGCAAAGATGTCATCAAATCTAGACCATGGCGCTTTGTGGGATCGAATGAAAATGCATTTGAGAAGGACGTCGCTTCCTGTAAAAGTTGGTATGCTTGCGATGCGTTCACTGTGCGATGTCTGTCTGCAATTGTTGCAGTCAGTGCACTCAAAAACTCCCAGTGACGAAATGTTTGACTGTATCCTTCTTTATGCTCGCCTCTAGGAATTAGACACGCAATGTGAATATTGCATGATGTGAATTGTACAAGAAGGGAACCCAGCAAAAAAGACGATTTGTTGAAACAAAACTCACCTCCAATAGATCAAGTATTTATTAGGAAACGCAGGATTGCAGGATGTGACAGGATTGAGAGGCGACGCCGCGACAGATGTGCCTCTGTCAGCGGAGAGAAATCGTCCACTCTGCCATCGTTGATGCTGGTATCCAAACAATGATGTGAATCCACTAGTTCGACCTCGTATTGCACTGGCGGTTGTTACAATCGCGAAGATCATAGTGGTTTTGGACATCATGATGGCATGGTACAACGAGACGTGAAAATGAATCAAAGGCACGTTTAGTATAGGCTATCGTAGTACATAGGTAGCGGCTTAAGTTGTAAATGTTTACATAAGAAAAGTAACACATCATAGAATTCATGGTACCATAGCCGGTGTTTGGTCTCTAGAGAGAGGGACACTTGTTTTTACTCTTTGTCCAGTATTATTGAATTCTGTTTGATAAAAAATTAGAGGTTTCTATTGGCAACATATGTGATAGTCACCAACGCACATCCGTGTTCTGTTTGCTTCAGCTTGTAAAACAGTTCTTCACTGACCGTTTCATAGAATTGTCTGATGTCAATGGAAAAATGCAGTTTCTTTCCTTCCACGCATTTTTCGAGGTGATCTTGACAATTGAAATTGTCATGACGCAAATTTCAACAAGAGATCGCCTATCCCCATGTTCTGATTTGTGTTCTTGGCATTAAACACATTATTGAACAAATTTCTTCTCAACCATGAACACAGCCGATATATACCTTTCGACACCGAAGCTCCATGCTTCAGCTTCTACGCTTCATTTAATGACTCAACAGAGGAGACGCGACTTCCCATCAATTCCTCTCTACTATCAATCACCAATGTTACTGGACCATCATTGACTAACTCCACATCCATCATTTCACCAAACTTTCCATCTTGGATCTTGTTTTCCTCATACCCTTCCTTCAGCATACCCAAAAACATAGTGTACATCTCTTCTGCCTGCACCGACTTCATTGCCAATTTATAATCCGGTTGGTTCTTCTTGCTGAGAGTTCCATACAATGTGAATTGACTGACGCATAATATCTCGAATCCCTTCTGCTTGACATGCTGTCTCCATTGCGATCCAGAGTCGTTCTCCCACAATTTTACGGCTAAGAGGCGCTTTGCACACCATTCAAGGTCTGATGAGGTGTCTTCGGCGTGGAGTCCGACTAGGGCGAGGATACCTGGGCCTATGACGGAGATGCGTGTGGGTTGTTGGTTTACGGATATTGAGACGGACGCGGACTTCACTCGCTGGATTACGATTTTCATTGCGGTTGCTGGAACGATTAGTAATGCGATGACTATGAGAAGGTGGATTTTGGAAAATGGTTGGATGAAGACCGACGTGATACGAGTGAATCTTTCCTTGTTGGACATTGGACTAGAGGGTGGAGAGGTTTATTATTGATCTTCCTCCATAGTTCATCCATCATCGGCCATTGCAACAGCATTGCAGCACATTGCAGCCAGTCGAAGCCATCTCGCAGCCATCCAGGCAATTATGGTAGGTAGTACATAAACGTATTGGACGGACTCCAGATTACGAATTACCATACGATACGTATAGTGTCACTATTCATCATTCTAGGAATTGCAGGAAACAGGAAAGTGGAATGACCCTTCTTGAGACCCAACCCTTGTGACGGTTTTTGAACAGCCCATCATCGAAACACGAACAGTACCGTACCATACTGTAGAGAGTGGTGTTGTACGCACTGATACGGTATGATATATGTGTTAGTACAAAAGACAATAAAATGACGAAACTAGTGGAATTGTAAAAAATCTTTATGAAATGGGTAGGTAATCTGAAAGATATCTTTTACAATTCCTGTAAAATCATTATTCTATAGCTTTTGGCCTATCATAATACGTACGAATAATAGGGGTAGGTAGGTACGGTCCGATCTTGTTCTTCGATTTGCGATCCATTATGCTGCTTATCATGTAAATCTCTTTCAATTATCTTTGATGCACCGGCCCAATCAACTAAGGCACTGACCATGGCGTCCGCCCACCAACCTCAACAGCAACAGCAAAAACCTCCCACCAACCCCTTTGATGGATTCGACGCCTACGCTGCTGTGGCGGCACCTCCTCCCTCTTCTTCGGCATCGTTGGCGCCGCCACTGCCTCCGCCGCAGCCCTACCCCCAATTTCAGCATGCAGCTCAACAGCAAGTGGCGGCAGGCGCGCTAAACAACGTCACGTGGAACCAGCCCCAGCCAGCTGCAGTAGGAAATCCATTCGAGGCGAGCAGCAATCTTAATCAAGGAGCGATCGTCCAATCCCACACTCCATCGAATCCGTATGCATTGACGGGAGGTGCTATGAATCAGCCTGTGCAGTATCCACCACTGCAGCAGATTCCGCAACCCTTTCTCCAGCAGCAGCAGCAGCCGTATCATCAGCAACAAATGGTACATGTTGGTAATGCCGCTCCGTGGACCATGGCTTCAAACGGTGCTGCTGCGGGAACGGGGACTTCTACGGTGCGTTACACAGTCTTCATAATCTCCGTGCTTGGGTCTGAATCTTATGTAATCCGTTACAGCTGGGTGAAACTATTTACCAGCATTATTTATTCAAGAAATTTTGCTGTTGTCTGTTGCAGAGGAGAGGAGAGGAGAGGATGACTCGCATGCATGTTTTATTGCGTGGTCCTCCCAAGTTGTGCAACTGCGCCCGAGAATAGTTTGATTGTTGAAATTGTGCCTGTTTGTGCGAAAGGTCCTCTTTACAGTGTTATAGGGCAGTTCGTTTTGATTATTTTTTCGCGGTTTTCGCATTGAAATTCTATCATTATGAGTCTCATTTCTTTGACTCCTGAGAGTGCACCATCTCTTTCCAATTGTCGGCTGTTATTTATTCTTATTACCCAGCAAAGACTCGCATGATGTACTAGTGTCCTAATTTTTTTGTGTCCTTGCTGGTGGAGGACAAGAGATGATTGGTGAAGTCACAACAGATTGTGCACTGGCTCGAGGAATGATAGAAAACCAAGCTCTCACTAACATTTCATACCACATTCTCACTGCTCATGTAAATATTTGTGCTACTACCGTTTATAGGCTTCTCCGATGCCAGCAGTTGGAAACCAACAATTGGTCACTGCCCCCCCATCTGACGACCCGTTTGGTATTTTTGCATCGCCCGTGCAACCCCCGCCACAGCCTCCTCAACAACAGCCGGCCACACCGCAACAGAACCTCGAACAACAAATGCAATCGTTGCAGTTTAACGACAACACACCAAGCAAGCAATCTATCATGCCCGACGACGACGAAGAAGAAGGGCTCGCCCTTGTCGATGTTGAATTGGAAGAGGAGGGTCACACTAACGATAACAACTTTGAAGAGCATAAACAAGATGGGGTGTTCATCGGTAAAAACTCTGACAGGAAAGAATTAGATCCTCTCTCCCCTCCCCGAAGAAAGGATAGAAACGCTGACATTGCCCCTCCACCCCCCATGCCTCGTGGGCGCGAGAATGCAGAATATCTCTCTCGAAATGCTGGAGGGATGACATCCCCCCTTCCCCGTCCATCGTTAGTGGTGCATTCTGGATATGTCCTGTCGCGTATTTCCTTTCGCACAGTTTTGTTGAGGAAATGGAAGCAAACTTTTTGGATCCAGTATGGTCCTACACAATTGTTGTTCTTCAGATCATTTGCTGATTTTGAAGATTGGCTGAATAATCCATACCATACCATGAAGGCACGAGAATACTTGGTCAAGTTGAGGGTCGATTTTGTGAGTGATCTCAAGAAAAAGAGTGTTATGGGGTATCAGGTTACGCAGATTAGGAGGAAACCTTATGGGACTAACGTGATGTAAGTTTACATATAACGTTGCCTTATTGCTGTTCTCGATTATTTCTCTGTGATCCAAGGCCCGTGATTCCTCACAAATTCATCACTACTGTTGACAAACAGGCTTCATTTCAAGCTTGAGCGCTGGATGGACTATGGGCCAACTATCGCTGCGGCTTTTGCCGCTAGACAAGAGGAAATGATTCAATCTCCATATTACAATAACAACGAAGAAAACGCGACTCGTCTGGAAGAAGATGGCGGAATGAACACGACCAATGATGTCTCTGCCCTACGCAAAATTATTCTGGGTTGTATGAGGAATGCACGCGATGCAGCGTTGGTCGCATCGCAGGACAGAGTAGGAGTGGGTCATAGGATGCAGCCAGAGTATCAGGGGAGATATGCTGAGGATGACAATGTTCGTGGTGGGGTGGCAGACCGGGAGGAAGATGATACTTCTGAAAAGGTTCGTACTTTGAGCCACAGCAGCAAGGCAGGGCTTTATCATCAAGCATTTGCTGGTAAGCATCAGTTCTTTGTTTCTTCATGTTGTTGTCATCATATTATATGCATTCTAAAGGCCTTCTATTGCGTTTCTATCGAGCAGCCGAAAGTAGCACAAGGAGAAAATTCCAAGAGGATGAGACGGAGCCCAAGGATGATAAGAAAGACACGTCGCAGCCAGTGTCAAACCAAGAGAGTGAGGCTTCTATTGCAGCTGTTACGCAGATTGTAGATTTGCTAGGGTAAGATGGCAAGAATACTGAAGTAACTGCAATATATTTCAGAATATATGTCTCGAGTTTGAGGTTCGCTTGATACTTAACTTCTTAATGCATCCTGTTTGCACTATGCTGGGAAAATGGTTAACATTTCTTTCTTACGGATCCAATATTTGAAAGTTTAAGAAATAAATTATACCGAAAAATGATTAAAGAATTATCAAGTGGGTCTGATGGTGGCTAATCCTTGGTTGCATCCTTCTTTTTCTTCTTCATAAAGAACTCATGCCTAAGTGCGTCCCTCACAGACAGTCGCCGTGCTGGATCTAATGCCAAACAACGATTCAGAAAGTCTGCGAATTTCAGCACCTCAACCCTCTCGGAGGCACTTCCGCTCCCTACTTTCGAGGCACGTAACAAAACTTGCGCCAACCTAGCATCCGCCTTTGCCGACAGTACAGTGGTCATACGTACAACTGGTTGGCCAGAAACGCGATCGACATCTTGTTTACGGAAGCGATACGTTCCTCCAGTTATTCCTACCTCAAAGTGTGGCGTGAGACTTTACATTCCATCCGCAGTTGATGAGAGAATGATTTCATGACGAGGCACAAATCAACTTCATTTGAATTCTTCTACTCACCCCATTTTGGCGTAACTAGCAGCATGACGACGAACCATTTTATGCGAGAACGGCCCTAGAGCGTCCATAAATTTTGACAATATATCATTATTGGAGCTTCCAGGGAATAGTACTGAACCAGTGAATAATTCAGCCAAAGTAACAGAGGTGCTCCAGAGGTCAACCATTCGATCATACTCTAATCCCAGAATGACTTCAGGCGGACGATAAAAACGCTGTCGGTCGATTAGATTTGCACAGAAAATCCACATTGATGAGACAGGGTTCATGGATTAAACATAACTGAATGCACTTTGTCCAGGACAAGCTTACCGACACAAGATAGGGAGTTGGATCGTTGTCATGATCAGTCTCGAAAAAAGCCGAACCGAAATCAGCGAGTTTTACCGTGGAAAAGTTGGCAGATACAAGAATGTTATCTGGCTTTAAATCAGCTGCAGTTTATGTTGGACATTCACAGAAAGAAACTTGCTTTAGATTGAGACACACTTTATCAGTAATCAATGTCAATGATCAAAGGGGTAATAATAATTGCTCAAGACGAGGAAACAACTCACCATGGACAATGCGATGCTTTTCCAAATGTCCCAATGCAGACAATAACTGCCTTGCGTAGGACCGTACTGCCGTGAGAGTTATGCCCACATTCTTTCCGAACTTTGACAACACCTCTCGTAAATTATACGGTAAGAACTCAAAGAGGAACACGCAATGCGATCTAAATTCTGGTGGAGGGATGGCGAGAGAAGCATCTCCCCATGCCATGGTGGAATCGACCTCAAGCAATCGTACAATATTGTGATTTTCACGTTCTCGCCGTTCCTTCTCATCCAAGTCTTCCTCCTCACCTCCATTAGTATCGCTCTTTCCTTCCTCCTTTCTCTTATTCTTCTCACGGGGTCGACACAACATTCGCAAAATGCGCATTTCTTTCGCCGCGGCTTTTGCCATTACTTCATTATTTCGAATTATCTTCATGGCCATTTCTCTACCCGCGATATTATTGTCGTCGTTGCTGTTGTTGGAAATGTTTGTATCTTCTACTACTTTGACGACAGTGGAAAAGACACCTTTGCCAATGATACCCAGCACACGAAAACGAGCGAATCGATCATCACCGCTTTCAACTTCGTTATAAATTTTGTCTGTTCGGTGTTGTTTAGGCAAAGTAATAATTTCACCAATGCTGGCCTTGTAATATCCCTCGGCATCATCGCATTCTTGTGCAATACTGGATCGTACAACATTGGTGTTACGTGTACTGGCATTTTTGGATTGAGTCGGTATAGGTGTGGGATTCTCCGCGGAAAATATATCGAAGGAATCATCGTCACTTTTATCTGCTGTGGCGACGTTCTTCTCCAAGACTCTGTCAGGTTGTTCGTTTGCTGCATGATGATCTTGCAAACGAGACGATTGATTCGCACCTGTAGACGGTATTGCATTTTCCATCTCTGAAGCTATCACCCCTGCACTATTTCTTGGCACATCCACTACTTGACCAACACTGTCATTCGACTCCAGCACCTTAAGTTTTTTCCTTCGCTCCTCTCTTCTCTTTCGAGCCAATCTTTCTTCGCGTTCTTCTTCGGTTTCAAACTCAAAAAGATCTCGCTCCTCGTCGTTCAATCGTTTCTTATCGTTGATGGCATCGTCTTCTTCCATCTTATCCTCTTCTCCCATCAAAGCTAGCAATTGCCTTTGCTCTTCCTGTTCTCTCTGAAGTTCCAATGCTTTTTGCTCCTGCTCTGCCTTGATTCTTGCTTCTTCCAACTTTTGCTGCTTCAATAGCTCTTCTTGCTCCCGCTGTTTCTTCTCCGCTTCCTTTCTATCATTGCCCGACCTCTTTTCGGCCCTTTCTTCTTCTTTCTCCAATTGTCTCCTCTGCTTCTGAATCTGCTCTTGCTGCACCTGCCGCGCTTGCGCCAGCAGCAATTCCATCGTGTCATTCTGTTTCTCCTCTTTCTTGTCCTCGAACTCACGCCCAGCGGGTCCACTCTCGTGGTCCATCCACGCAGGACGATTGATATTCCCGCCTCTTCCTCGACCTCGTCCCCTCCCCCCCGCGGGCGCCATCTCTCCCTCTCTGACGTCCCTACGATCGTGATCGCGATCAAGCAATGTCTCTCCACGAACAAAGTTCACATCGCCCCGCCCCATTCCACGATCTCGATCCCACCTCTCTACTCGTTCCGGGACGAAGCCCAACCCTCGTCCGAACGCTCCCTGCTCGCGCTCTCCGCGGCGGTCCCTCGAATCCCGATCTCGGTCGCGATCAAACGCGTCTCTTGGATCCCTGTCGCGGCTGCCTGGATCGCCCGGCGCTCGTTCGCCGTGTGTCATCCATGCCGGGAGGGTGGAGCCGCGGCCTCGTCCTCTGCCTGCTGAAGACATGCTGTAGCTAATGTGTGTTTTGTGAGGTCGCGTTTTAGTAACTTTGTATGGTCACATAGCCCAAGGTAGGTACTGTAGATAGCCCTTCCTGAAGGTGTAAGATCGGCGTGTGCAGTCAGGTATTGTATCATACAGCTAGGCTGTGGTACCTAGAGGGGTAAGTAATCAACTTTACATAGTTCTTCTATCGAACTCTATGTAGAGGCTATGTAGAGGCATAACAGAGAGGAACCATACTATTTTTTGTGGAAGCCTTTAAGTTTTCCCAGTGGGCTGTGCCATTGCTAGAAACTTGGGCAGACTGGTATCAAAGTTAAATACCTAATTGTGGAGCATGTTTAGACATTTTTGGCAGAACCAAGTACATGAGACAAAGACTATGGCATCCCTGCGCTAAGGAGAGTTCTAAACATGTTTCTTCTAAATTTATGTGTTAATGGAGTCTGCAATGAAAAAAAGGTGCAAATACGCTGATTGTTATTCAAGGAATACTCCTGGATTTGTGGGTTGTTTTTTCACAAAATAGGAAAAGAAACCATAGCTGACTATCAAACCAAATGTCTCTCATTTGTGTGGACTGGCAGGTCTAAAGAAACCAAAAACCAGGTTGTATCCATCCCCAAATCACACAATCCTCACACCCAAGGCCACCATAGTTACTACAGCCCCCTCTTCTATCATCATACTCGCTCCCTTCTCAATTGCAGTTGTTTCCCGATCATTCTTCCACATTGTCCCTTTCTGAAATTCTTCCCTCTCCACTGGTCAAACTGATAGCATGTGGTTTGTGGTTTGATGTTCTGGATGGTGCCACACCAATAACAAGGGTGGCAGCTCATCTTCAAGTGCTGTCAGCAATATCATCATATGGATAAGACCATAGTCATGATCTCCTGCCATGTGTTGTTAAAATGCAAAATAACCCATGACAAAGCTTTCCTCGTTCACGAGCATCATTTCTCATTATACTACATACCCATTGCTGATAGGGCTGGTGTACATCTCAAGGGTCTAAGAGGCCTTGTGACTGTCATTCAGTATGATAGGCATGTCAGCTGACTTGGCTGTGGAATGTGCAGTTGGTGAAGTTTCAACAGTTTATGCTTTGACATGAGCTTTTTATCGTTCATCAAGTTATCTTAAAAATATAGGAGGAGCACCTTTTAAGTCTTGAAATGGTTGCCCTCATCTGAAGGAGTTTTGCCCAGACACAGAGAGCTTTCTGTACGTGATCTTGAAGGAACCTTATTCTGTACAAGATGGGTTTGAACTGATGAGAAGGAAGCCTGCATTGTCAATGCAGAGGACGGTAACTGTGATAAAAAAGTCCAATTAATTCACATTCATGTGTTTCAAAATGATTGCCTATGGCCTTCGTCAAGTAACAAATCTGACTAAGCTTTAACGATGGTTCTCTTTCATGAATGCTCACAACTATTTCACACTAATCATGTGTGTGATTTACCAGGAGTCTAGTGTTATATAAGAGAGGAGTCTATAGAGCCCCCAATGACTCCCATGACAGTCTATAGACCCAAATCAATGGTCAATAGATCCCCTAATGACAGCTTATAGAGCCCCCCATCACTCCCATGACAATTATAGACCCTGGGGGTTTCTACAAATGACATATTGGAAAATACAGTAGAGTCTATAGACTGTGATGTGAGTTCTATAGACAGAGAGGGTGGGGGTTGACAAATGGGTACTAACATATAAGTTGCAAGGTCCCTTTTTTGTGAGGATGGTAGCACCGTTCTGCCAATGTGGGAGGGAGATTTACCCGTATTAACACTATCAATGTGAAGAAAGGCCGAGGCTGGTAATCTACACAGCACAATCTGTGCTTATCTGATCAAATATTTGAAGAACCATCAAAAGATTTCCTTTCGTATTGGTGTGTACAGCAAATTCCATATTGAAGCAATGTAGCATGAATCTCGCAAACAGTGGGGACTCCATGGGTGAATTAAAATTTATGTCAAGCATTCTCCCCTTCAAAGATGGGCAAGATGAAGATATGCCATTCCTCTTCTTGTGATGTGATGGTATTGAAACAGCATTTGGCAGGTAGTGGCTGGTTAAAGCTGCAAATGCTGTTTTGGGATGATCAAATCACCATGTCATTTACAAAGTGGCCCCATGGATAAAGAGCATGTAACAAAGCTATAGTAACCACATATCATGGTGATCCTTCCACTTTATACTGTCATGACATTACTGATAAGTTCAGATTTCACATATTTAATACTATTTAATGTTTAAATAACATCCCTTTTACGAAATCTTCTACATCCGCTGATCCATTGTTGTTACTCAAAAAAGCATATGGCGCTACAATCCACTACCGCGTAGATCTTGGTTCATAAGAGCCCACAGATTATAAGATACGTGTTTTAAACCATTAAATCAACCCCGGACATTCTAAAACCATTAGTGATTGATACTCCTACTCAACAGCAACATGCCAATATGCATTGGTCCTTATAAATCCGGTTGGTTGCCGAGTTCTCTCAATTTGTCGGAAATGTCACCACCCCCATTTCACACACAACAAGCATGGAGAATCGGAGGTCCATCGAGAAAAAATGGAAAGGAAATTGGCATGACATACAGTACCAACACATACTTCGGTAAATAGGCTGGATACTTATATTTTCCCACATGTTAGCATCTCTAACTTGGCACAGATTATAAGATAAACTTAAATGTATCTTTTGATATTTTCAGGCTCTTATGAACTGAGATCTATGGTAGGCCGTTTTGCCATTCCTTATTGTGCGTACATGAACATGGACGTAAAAATATTGTTTACGTTCCTGTTCACGTACACGTATAATACCGTCCTTACGAAGCCCTTTTTCAACATAGCACAACAAAGTTTGTGCACGGAAATGGTTATGAGCGCAATTCTCAACCTGAACTAAAAAGCTTCACATTCACTTTTTTGTTGCATGATGTATGAAAACATCACGATGCATGTAATCACAATGACAACTAACAAATAATATCATCTTAATTGCAACAACAATTAACACATAATAATATCATCATTCATTGTGGCAGCTTGGCATAGACAGGCACCTCGCAACATGTCATCTGTTATTGAAAAGAAATTGTGGCAGCAAGTTTGGTGTGGTACAGAGGTCAAAAACACCACTTAAGCCTCGGGCTCCTCCGTCAGATACCTTCAATCAGAATTTCTATAATCAGCTGAAAGGATGTATATCTTGTGAGACGGTGAGGATAATTTCTACGAAAGACAATCCACTTGGACCAGCGAATCTCATCTTGATAGACAGTATTTCCGAATGGTGGCACCATGGTTGATCAAGAGTGATACCCATTATCAACCACCAGTCAGACACCTCTGTACTTTGCATTAACACTTTCTCCACCTTTATATTCTTTCCGTTCAAAAATATTGTCACTCGGCAAATTTCCCCTTTTGATATCTCTGATAAAATCATAAAATAAAACCAAGGTCTTGTCATTCCATGACCATGACCACGAGTTGTTCCCAATATCTTACGTCGATGACTAACAGTCAGATTGTAAGTTCCAGTGCAGTTCTTACTTTATTACCCTTGTGTGATCGCCGTTGTCGCCATGATGTCATTTCATGAATAATATGGGCCGTGTCACTAAAACCACATACATACCCACTGTGCAACCCAGCCATTTCAAACTCCCGCTTGTGTTGAGTAATTTCCTCTCTTGTTGGGGTATGGACATACTTGTCATAAAGAACAGTACTTGCGATCTGTATGAACTTATGAAAGAAACATTGATGGACATCCTCTGACACAGCTGTCATCTCATCAAGGTCATCAAGTGTGAGTCCTCAGCCAAGCTAGGTTGTAAATTCCAGAGGAATTCCGCATTACTCCGGGATATTTACCATTTTGGACTGTAACGTGATTACTGTGAGTGGAGGATTACTGTGAAAGTTGTGAAGATAGTAACCTACCGTAACCACCAAATATGTATCCAGAACATAGTATGTCCTTCTGTCCATTCTTGTGATGCATGGCTGGTTCTTGATTTCCCTTCTCAACTGCACTTGCTTCTGCTGTCACTTACTTCCCCAACCCAAAGTCAACAACCATGGGAAAAATCCACCCCCTCACAGGAAATCCTCCATATCTCCACCATACCCCATCCAATAACCATGCGCCTGTCACCATCCTTTCAGCTATGGTTTTTTCCGTGAGTTTGGTTGCTTTATTTTTATGTTTCGGATATTATCTATCCAATTGATTGATTCCACTTGCCATTGCCCCCACACAGGAAATCCTCCATACCTTCACTGATAGCCATCCCATGACCATGCGTCTGCCACCATCCTTTTGCCGTTGTGACTGCGGATCGACGGCTACAGTTTTTTCCATGCGTTTATTTGCTTTCTTTTTATTTTTCAGATATTATCTATCCAATTGATTGATTCCACTTGCTGCCGACCCAACACAGTAGAACCTTCCTAATTCTAGCTTGCCCTGAACTCTAGCTTGCCCTGAACTCTTGTGTTGCCAACCCTGCCGGGGATCTATTGACCCGCCCCATGTCGTGAGTTCTTTTGTTTTTTGTTATACTGTTATTTTTCCAATCTCTCTAATTGAAAAACTCCCGCCATCCACATCAAGAATTTGACCCTGATCTCATTCGCCACCATCTCAACAACTCATCTCCTTGGCCTGCCCCTGGCAATTGACCACACAGATCTCTTGACCCGCCCCATGTCGTGAGTCCTCGTGTTTTTGTGATACTATTGTTTCTCCAACTTTGCTGATTGAAAAATCCTCACTCCATCTACTTCACAATGTTGACCTCTAGCTCATTGGCGACTGTCCCAACAACTCATCGCCTTGGCCCGCCCCTGCCCATTGACCACACAAATCTATTGACCTGCCCCTTGGAGTAATTTTTGTGATAATATTGTTTCTCCAACTTTGCTGATTGAAAAATCCTCATCCCATCAACCTCATGCCCAACAACTCATTGCCTTGGTCCGCCTCTGCCTATTGACCACATGGATCTATTGACCCGTCCCTTGCTGTGAGTCTGTTCATTTATATTCTAAAATTGTAATAACCTCATTTGCAGCTTAAATGGTGGTCCAATTGAAAAGAAACACTCCCTGGCTTTACCTCTCCAAAAGGGTATAGCTGCAGCCCTTGTGCTCTACCACCCCCTTGTGCCCCTCCCACCTTCTATTGACACAGATTCATGGCAGTAACAAAAGAGGTTAGTTTGTGGGTTTTCTTTTATGAAGCAACCTGTTTTCACACATACTTATTTCATTTTTATTCTGCCCCTTCCCTCAAGTTCTCCAAGATGGCATAAAAGAAGTCATCTCGCTTTTCCCCCACAAATTTGGTCCCTGAGGGTGGGATTTTTCAACGCTATTTTACTAATTGTTTAATGTAATTGAAGTGGTTACTCTATGTTATTACGATGTGGATAACAGTCTAATTATGAATCCTACTGCAGGAATATATCTATAACCTCACAGTAGCACAGCAGAATATTACTAGAGAATTACAGTAGTTTACAGTAATTTAGACTTAGTAAAAAATTGAACAGTAACAACAGTAATGGAATTTCTTCAGTATGTAACAGTAATATTACTGTCGATCTGGACGGTAGGAGTATATGTACTCCTCCCTTAACGGGACCCAGAAATTGACACTGTGACACAGCAATATTTCTGGAACCGACCGGAATTACTGTAGTAATTCTGATCGGTTACTGGTTACTGTGTTTTTGAGACAGTAACCAAAATCGGAATTTACAACCTAGCAGCCAAGGTATCGTAAAGCCCCCAAATCCAAAAGTTCTACAGGTGACAAATAACTGCCACAACAATCCTTCCTTGACCACCGTGGAAACTGGTTTTTGTCTGTTGCCTCCTCAACAAGCTGAATGTAAGAGTTGTATGGAACCATAAAGTGACGTCAAAACTTTGCATGGAACCATTTGTTGTCTAAGTTGGGGCAAGCCACATAAAGATTATACCATGTAGACTCTGTAGGCAGAATTTCTTCCAACTCTCCATCTTTGGTCCAACGTGCAAGGATGGTGTGTTTCTGTCTCTTTTTTCTTTTTGGGGCTCTCCGTGTCATCCTCATCTTCATATATCTTGGCTGGTGAGAATGCACCGAGTTTGTCTTCTAGTCGACAAAGTTTCAACCATTTTCTAATTCCTATGCAAGAAAAAGTTTGTGTTCCTGTTTGTGGTTTGCTACGATAAGGTAGGGAGATACGCACAAACATGAACACAGAAAAAAGTTCACCTTCACGTACACATCCGTATGATAAGGATGAGCATAGATAGGGAGATATGCACAAACATGAACACAGAAAAAAAGGTCACGTTCACGTTCATGTCCGTATGATAAGGATGGGCCTTACTCATGCTTTGTCCACTGGAGCACCATGAAAACCGACCCCACTAAGGCCCCATACAGCGTCTTAATTTCCTCATTTTTTGTAGCGTATTTCCGGGGTGTATATACACCCCGTTTTTTTCAAATCGTGTGACCCAGTGGATATTGGCCTTGTATTTTTCGACGAGCACCCACAGTAAAAAATATAAATGATTCTACTAATTAAAGGTAATTTGTGTGGCCACGATACTCTGGCCACATGCCATGTAAGGTACACTCTGTCACCCTTCCCATCAAAATGCAACTAAACAATCCATCGCAGCCTACCAGCCATGAGCATCCTCATTCACGACTGCCGTTGATAGAATGCTTGGGACGAGTGTGTGTGTGTTTGTCTTACAGTTGCAGTTTGGGCATGGGATGTGGCTGCAGCTTTGCCGCACGCGATTTGACGGACCAGCATGGTCAATGTAGGGATCTTAGTGGTGGATGTGTGTATTGTGTTGATGGGTGCGAGCGAGCATGATGACGACTCATCGAAAATACACTACCTAAAAAAAAAAACGCGTGGAAATGATTTAAATATTTCAAATCATTTCCACGCGTATTCCCCCCCCCTGTATTCCAAAATACACCCCGGAAATAAACTACGAAAAATAGGGGAAATTAAGATACTTTACAGGGCCTATACCCTCAGACAAGCCACCTTACTACTTGTAAAGCTTATACTTTCTCTGTTTCAACGATTTGTTTTTCTGTCTAGCTCGCCTCTACACTCGTACAATCAAAAAAAAAAATCCACCATCACAGCCTTCGCGTCCTGTATACTTGAAGTACCATACTTTCTGGGTGGCTGCCGTAATTCGTCTAGGTGTTCAAACGTTCAAATAACCAGTTCTAAATGTCATATTTAGAAGCGATTTGGAAGGAGTTTAGAAGGGCTGTCTTAACTTTTGTGTCGTAAATGATCTAGTTCTAAACAGTTCCAGATCATCGTTTTAGCGAAATTTACTGCTAATTCAGCGAAATGTGGTACCCGATTTTCGGCGTGCTCAGCATTTCCCCCATCAGCGCTCATATTCAATTGCATTTGATAAGATCTCGACCGCAATCTATCGCAATAGTCTCATTGCTGCTCAGCATGATTCTCTCACCGCAAACCTCTCTTACAAAGAAGCAGAGGAAGCAGTTCATTGCTTTCTTGTTCCTGTTGTGCCTTGCCTGTTATAGCAACAGCATTCGTGAGCGCAAGTTCCTCTTGAGGCAATCAATCCTACCTCCGAATTTGGCTCCTTGGAATCATCTGATGTATCGTGGTGATGCGTCGTCATTCCTTTTGTTGACAGGATTGACCCGAGAAGCCTTCATCCAACTTCATGACCTTCTGAAACCTCCTTGACATCCCGATTTGCCACCATGTAAAGGTCGAAGATGGTCTTTACCATCTCACACACATCTAGGGCTAATGCTTTTTTATTTGGGCAGTACAATGCCCTACAAGCATTTATGTTTGATTTTCGGAATCACACCCTCTGTATGTTCTCGTATTCTTTGCAATATGCTGAGACTTACGGTTAGGTGTTTGCGTGATCACCCATCAGCAAGAGTTAAATTTCCTTCTCCCGAAAAAAATGCAACAATTCGCCATGATGGTAAATCGGAGAGAACCGCCGATTGTCGATGTTATCGGGTTCATGGACGGTGTTTCCTTCACATCCGAATGCACCAGTGAACAATTAACTCAGAATGCATTTTATTGTGGCTACGATTGTGACACGATGGTGAATAATGTGTTCGCATATGGACCTGATGGAAAGATCTTCTTTGCCGCAATAAACTTTCCTGGCAGTTGGGGCGATGGAACACTCACTCAACAGTTCTTTCCTTTTATTAAGAGAAGGATCGGTGATTACAAGATATGCGTTGACAAAGGGTTTCCACAGAGCGGAGATGCATACGATACGTTGGTTGGCCCCCTCAGCGAACGTTCAGTGAGACGACTTCATCCTGCTGCTCGTGATTACCTTGTTCGTGTGAGTAATGTGTATACCTCCCTTAGGCAGGCGAGCGAGTGGGGTATGCGAGGTACGCAAGGTTCATTCCCTCGTTGCAAAAAGCGGTTGCCAACAGATTGTATAAAAAGGAAGCTAGTCCTCGAGTCAATCATGTTAGTGCACAACTTTCGTACAGAGATTGTCGGTTCGAACCAGATCAAAACTATGTTTGATCCTGAATACGAGCGATATGTTAATCTCGAAGGTTACGATCGCATTGGACAGTATTATCTGGTCCCCGGAGATTTGGAAGACTCAGATGATGGAAGTGACGAATAGAAATTAATTTTGTATTAATTTCAAAAAGTTACATCATTATGAATTAATTATAATTTAATTCATGGATAGAGTAATATCATTAATAGAGACATTACAAATTATTTGATGCACGTAGATATTACTAATTAAGTTCAAACATCAACAAGTATCTCAATTGAATTCAGGACTTCAATTCCCCGCCCCACTGTTGTCGCTGTCGCTACTGCTACTACTGTCACCAATCGATTCGACTTCAACATTCTTACGTTTCCTGTCTTTCGATGTCGTCAACAACTTCCGAATCATTTTGTCCGATTTCCTTGAACGTCTCTCCATCGCTTGAAGCTGCATCTGAAATGATTGCTGAAATTTTTGCATCTGCATCTGTTGCATCTGTTGGAACTGATTCATCTGCTGCTGTGTTGACATCTGCTGCTGCATCACCATCATCATCGTCACTCCTGCCATATCTCCGCCTGATTCGTTGCGGGCATCAACACCATTTTCGAAACACGCCGCAATCCTATCCATCGTCTTTAAAACAGATCCTCTATCACGGTTTGTCGAGTTCTTGGTCTTCTCAACAGTTTTACCGGTTTTCCTCTTCTTTGACGTCTTCTTAGTGCCGGTGGAATTATTTGCAGAAATGGACTGATCAACTGGAGTCCTAGCAGCAGCGGCTGCCGGTTCGTAGACCGTTCCGGGAACCTGTGTGTTCTCCTGGACACCAAGATCAGAGACATCGGTGTCAGGAGGGGGGGGAGTAGGATCTGTTGGAAGATTGGGTGGCTGGATGATGGCTTCATTGCCGTCGATAGGAGGAAGGAAGATTGGGACGAATCCCGTTTCTTGGGCTGCTGGGACATCCACATCTTGTGGGGTGGCGTCGCTGAGTCCGCTTACGGACGCATTGTCGTCAACTCCCTCGTTGCTCTCTTCTTCAGGGTCTTCAGCGGAAGATGCACCAAGGATTTCGGAACTTGTTTTGCGGCGTATGCGACGGTCGATCTCAATGCATCGGCTGACACGGTCAGCCATGTCACCTTATGCACCTGTGGGTTTTTTAAAGTTATTACACAACTTACGCACCCAGTTGTTGCGGAGATCTTCTGGAGAACGAAGATTCTCCTCGCCCGACTCTTCCTTATACGCAAGCGCAACTAAGCGCCACGCATCCGCGCCGTTGGGAAGAATCCTCTCAACAATTGGGATGAGTATGCCGTTCTGGTAGTTCGATTTCCCGGGCTTACGGCCGCCACGGGGCCTGCGTTGAGCAGGCTCGTCGTTGTCATCACCAGCCATGACACGGTCGAAAATTTATGTCAGAAGACGGGAGAATGGCTGTATTTGAACATTTGGAAGGAAAATTGGAGTAGAACCAAAATTTAGAAAAAAAACGCCTTGGCCGGCCACGGCTCTTTTTTTCCGAAGTTTAGACAAAAAACACAGAAATCGGAGTTTGGAAGAGATTTGGAAGCGATTTAGCGCTTCCAAATCAAGATTTTTTTTAAAATCTTAGTTGTGTTGGAAACTGAGCCGTTTTCTTCTTCTTCTTCTCCTTCTCCTTCTCCTTCTTCTCCTTCTCCTTCTCCTTCTTCTTCAGTGAGACAGTTTTTTTGCTTTTTGCCAAAACAGGTACAGATCTATAAGTTTATCTGAACTTACCTGTAAATAATTCATGTTTCGCTTGGACTTACATGGGTAGTCTTAGTGTTTTAATATATGCCTACCTTTAAAAATATATCTTTGTGTGTAACGTCTGACATTATTTTCAACAATCATTCTGTAAACTTTAAGGGAACATTAGTCACAAATCATTTTAAGACGTAGAGACGAAAAATTTTAAACAAGGGTTCTTTAAAACTTGAAGGGAATGTTATCGTGTCACAAAAGAGTGTGTAACAAGAAAATGATTTCACAAACTAAAAGGGCACGGAGCGCTGGCGCTGGCGCTGGCGAGGCGCTCCCGCCCATTTTGGCATACACTCGTACTACAAGCCACTTTATTTTAATGTACGTCTTCCTCTGTCTCTACAAATCGCAATCTGTTTCGCTGCAAAAAATCTTGCAGCGGCTGCTGGTAATCTTAGTTGTGTTGGAAACTGAGCCGTTTTCTTCTTCTTCTTCTTCTCCTTCTCCTTCTTCTCCTTCTCCTTCTTCTTCAGTGAGACAGTTTTTTTGCTTTTTGCCAAAACAGGTACTTACCATGAAGTTGATGTCAACTTACCTGTAAATAATTCATGTTTCGCTTGGACTTACATGGGTAGTCTTAGTGTTTTAATATATGCCTACCTTTAAAAATATATCTTTGTGTGTAACGTCTGACATAATTTTCAACAATGTTTCTGTAAACTTTAAGGGAACATTAGTCACAAATCATTTTAAGACATAGAGACGAAAAATTTTAAACAAGGGTTCTTTAAAACTTGAAGGGAATGTTATCGTGTCACAAAAGAGTGTGTAACAAGAAAATGATTTCACAAACTAAAAGGGCGCGAGGCGCTCCCGCCCATTTTGGCATACACTCGTACTGCAAGCCACTTTATTTTAATGTACGTCTTCCTCTGTCTCTACAAATTGCAATCTGTTTCGCTGCAAAAAATCTTGCAGTGGCTGCTGGTAATATTTGGTTATTTGAACGTTTGAACACCTAGAGACAAATTACGGCAGCCACCCACTATAGTACCTACATATGGTACTTCTTGCTCTCTCAATATTGTTGTAACTATACGGGTCACCACAGGCTGTTATTGTACCACAGGGTCACCAGTTGTACATCGACGAAAGGATGCTTTCATCAAGTTTCGCATCGAGAGGTTCTCGATTCACACCACCATTAAAAGACCATTAAAGCCCGTAAAGCATGCAGAGAACCGGATCAACCTCTTGCCTCCTCCGTCCGAAGACGTCCCTGTCACAAACCGATCTACAACGCCTGGCCAAAGATCCCCCCACCGCTACCGTCCTGACAGTTACCAAACTGCCCTCCTACAACGCCGACCGTCTCTACATCACCAGTGAATTACAGGATCATTCCTCGCTGCACATTTTGAAGGAGATCAGTAGCTGTCAGACTTGTGTTTCGCCGTTCATTATTCTCTATCTGCTGTGGGATGTCGATTCCCACCCCACGCCGCGGACTTTTGCAGATGGTCTCCTTAGTGAAAGTGTGGCACAGTGCCTAATACAAGGAGGAGAAGTGGTCGAAATGGACGAATTGCAACACGCGCGGTCTAATCCCCGCCTTTCACACTACAGTCCTAGAAGGCAACATGAAGTTTCCTGCGAGTCTACTGCGTTGGATTCTTCTCCGTTTGACGAGTTTGAGAAGCCGGAGCAGGCGATACGGATATATGTAGTGGTGGACAAGTTGGCTTCTTCGTCGCAAAATGGCATTGCTGACAGAGGAGAATTCCCTAAGTTGCCTGACTTATCGTGCCCTTCGTACGAGCGCGACGAAGTGCAAGGTGCTTACGATGAAGTCGACCACAATGATCAAGACAACACCAAAACTACAGAATGCAATACAAATAACACTGAACAAACTATATCAAACCTACACAACCACGAAATCAAAACAGCCGAGTCACTAGCAAGAGCCGTAGCTTCCTCTCGCTTCCTCCGAAATCGAATCGATGGAATTTCCATTGGCATCACAAGTGATTCTCGCGCTGCTCCGGGTTTAGAGGCGTGTATGGATGCGGTGGCACGATCTTGCCCAGAGAGGAGGGGGGTGGCCAATCAAATTCCAAACCAAACCCTCCTTGCGAAAATGAATGTTGAGGACTCGCTAAGAGGTTTACGAAGTAGACCCCCGTATCAATCTCCCATATCTATTGTAGTTTGCAAGCCTGAAGATCTTGATGGTCGGGGTGAGGCCGATTCACATCATCAGCATCATTCTGAGCATACCCCTCATCCATTATTACAATGTCGAGTCACCGCGGAATGGAATGGTAATGGAGACTACAATACATTTTCGGATCGGGCTATGCAGGAGTGGAGACGAGTTTGGAGTGATTCAAATGAAGAAGGAAAGTATGGTTTGTTGAAAAGGCGGGTTCCTAGATTGTCTCGAAAGATTGATGACGACGAGGAGGTGTTTGATGAGCCTGTATCCACTTTAATGGTGATTGCTTTCATTATTGGGATAGTTTGGTATATTTGGAAATCTTACAGTGAGCACATTTATTCGTTGGCATTTTGCACGTCGTCACCAAGACAGATATGATTCAATATACGAAGAAATCTTGATGATCTCACTTGGACCCTCATGGTTCAACGATTACTGAGAATCACATGAAGGTTCATGACATGCATGCAGATAAGCAAGAGAATAAAGAAGACTCAACATTACATCCACGTAACTCAAATGTGGCCCGTGGCTTCGACGTTCATCTGCATTTATTGTTTGTGATACATTGCTGTCATGCTTGAAGACTGATGTTTCTTTGGGAATGTTAAGTAAGACTTCAGATTCAAACTTAATCAAATCAACTTACTTGCTGATGTAAAACAATGTACAACGAGGATAAATGATAACAAATCCTACTTTCAGTAAACGTAGACATCAGATGTTTAATCCTGTGCTTGCTTGAGCTCCATAGCTGAGTGAAAAATGAGTAAGAAGAGCACAGCGAGATGTTCAGTTTGCTTCACTACCATTTTGAACCCTCTGATTGCAATATGATGCATTTCAAAAGTTAATCTGAAGCCATTTTGCCATTGAAAAGAGTATCCATAAGAATTATTGAATTCTTACTATTACCCAACCCATTTTCAATGGTTCACTTGAAAAAACCCAGTAACTTAACAGCCAGACCACTTTGGAAGTAGGAAAAGTCCAGCATAAATAGGGCTGCAATCTTATGCAATTGCTGCTTTGAAATGTGAAGCTCTTCTTTGACACCTGCTCAAGTTCTCCCAAC
Source organism: Cyclotella cryptica (assembly GCA_013187285.1). Classification (NCBI taxonomy): domain Eukaryota; phylum Bacillariophyta; class Thalassiosirophyceae; order Thalassiosirales; family Thalassiosiraceae; genus Cyclotella; species Cyclotella cryptica. Next base: position 1,564,958 of record JABMIG010000001.1, on the reverse strand, counting down.
CTTTTGATTTGAAGTGCTGTTGACAAGCTTGCTTGATGAGTAATGTTTATAGATGTCTCTTTGTCATAGCAGTCAACAATGTGATCTTCTCATTCTCATTTAAAAAGTGAATAATAACAGACACAAGTCTCTTTCTCCTTCTGTGATGCTGTGACCTTGTGTGGACTTCAAAATCAAGATGCTGGTGCAATGATGAATGTCATATGTGAACATGATATTAAACTTGCCCCCATCTACTTTGCTATTACTTTTCTGTGGTAAAGTACAAAAGATCTTGATTTCATTATCTGCTGCAAAGCACATAGTCTTTGTTTTAGTATATTGCTTTGTAGACTTCAGAGGAACAATGAAGTTATCTAAGATGCATCATATACATAGTTACATTATGTTGAACAGTTATCTTTCTTTTGGATGGAGCATTTGCTTAATTCCTGAAATTCTTGAACTTTGGTTCTAGATTTTACACAACGACATTATTTCTGAATGCTAAATGTGTCACTGTTAATCATTAAATGGCTCAGGTAGTCAATGATACTCAGTTGATAGGTAAACAATGCCTGGACCCCTAAAAATATCCCAGCAAACACTTTAGAATGTGCTCAAATAATATTCTGGAGTGCTTAAATTTTGGATGAAGTGTTACTAGTAAGTATGAAGACTCCCAAACTTGAAGAGACACACTGGGCATTCAGCTTCCCTAAGCTTAAGAAATCATCATCAAGAGGGTGTGAGAATGGAATATATCTATCAAATAACCTTTGTGATGGACTCTTGATTAAACTAGAGAATTGTTACATTCATTACGCAATGTATCACTGTGTTTTTAGCTTAGTTTCACATGTCCTGGACATGTCCTGGACGTGTCCTTGGAAGTGTCCTATGTCCTTAATTTCTCCAGGACGCGGGTTTTTTGTGGACACGAGGACATATGTCAGTGTTGAGTCCCATGTCTGCCCCGTGTCCTCAGAAGTTTTGACTCACATACATTACATAACAGTATCAAGGCACATGTCAAGGTATCTTAAGTATTTTTGTACTGCAGTCCTCATGGATTGCACTTAAATGAATGTAATGTACATGCAACAACCAACACTCTTGATATATTCACCTGAAAGTATCAAAAAGGACCCTATAAATGAAGTAAACACTCCATGTCCTCTCACGTCCTGTCGTGTCCTCTGTGTCTAAAATTGAATGTCCTGTGTCCTCGTTTGAAAACACTAAAAACACAAGATGTCCAGGACGTGTCCAGGACGTGTCCAGGACGTGTCCAGGACATGTCCTGCACGGTGTCTTTTTCAACAATTTTTGGACGCGGACGCAGCAGACATGTGAAACTAAGGTTTTTAGGATCAACTGTGATGATTGAATTCTGTCTCAGTGCTTGGTGTGGGAGTGTGAATTACATATTTCCATCAATCCAGGTCAATGGAGTCATTATTTATTGAAGAATTATATAATTTGACTTGGTATTGCACATTTTTGTTTAAAAAATACAAAAACAGCAGCACACAATAAATTTGGTATCATAGACCTTTACAAACCTGTGGTCTCCATTGAAGACAAAGGAACATGCTAGCAGTGCAGTAGTAACATGGATGAGCCTGTTAGACTTCTCTGACTTAGAGAATATGAAGATTAGTGGATTATTAGTACAACTGCAGATTAATGCATAATTGTAAATTTTAGCAAGTGAAAATGTGCAAGATTTCTGAATGATTAGAGGATTCATTGTCATAGAGGTTTCATGGATATGCAGATAATTTGCTCGTTTGCAGATTACTTGTGCACTGGCACATTTATACTGCAGGATTGAAGACTCATGATAAATGTTTATCACATCATAGTATTCTTGTCCTAGAAGTCAAAGTTCTCCCTTTCACTTCCTATGGCTGATGGCCTGGGACATGGCATGATTTTAAACCTATATAATATGCCAATGATCTTGTAAAATATTGGGTTTAGATGAGTGCCTCAAGGCGGATATACCATCTGAAAATACAGATGTATATGCTATAAGTATGTAGTGTTAAGCCTTAAATGAAGTTAACAAAATAATACCATGTATACTAGCTTTGTTTTCGGGAGGTTTAAGTCTTCAAAGTTAATGCTATTTGAGAGCTTAACTTTTGGATTTTATCCATTACACTATTTACTTAACAACGGGTGTTAACAAGTACCATACCCATATACCCTCTACCTCAAACAGAATGTGTCACTGGCAGTATTTTTTGCAGTGCCCCAGTGGGGAGAAATCCGTCTGATTCTAGAACTGGGATGGTGTCCAATGGGGTCCAACATATACATCTCTATCTAACATTGTACATCAAACTGCATCAATATCCTATTGTGACAAAAAATACAACCGCACATCATGCGGGTGTACATTCTTCAACTGGAATTGACACATCATGCTGTATGCATCTTGGTCTTGTATAGAATAACATACTGTATCTGAGAAGTACAACCATACATCATGTGGTTGTACATTCTCCAACTGTTATTGTATATCATATGGTTCTAAGTTCCCCATCTGGAATCATTATTATACAGTCATTTATAATGCTATTGTATACATGCGGTGAATATACCTATCTAACAATGTATATGACACTGCTCTCCTTGTAACCTTGCACATATATTTCTAATTATTAAAGAACAAACAGTCTTGCCCATTTCTTGTCCTCTTCTCTCTTTGGGTGGACTTGTTCTCATCACATGCGAATTCGTATGTAGTGGTGTTCTCTCTTGATTCTCCAACATCATAAATCATAACTTAAGGTCAGCATCAACTTCCATTAGCTTTTTCAATGCTCTTTCCTCAAATCTCTTGAAAAAGACATTTTCTTCCTGATTTTGTCTTAAGACTCAGCCGGAATAAGGTCCATTTCTTCTGTCAAATTACATGGTGATGGAGACCATGTATTGCACTTACGTGATTATTTGATTTCTGACTGAAGTCTCCTTGCAACTGGTGATCAAAACTTGGTATTCTTGTGATACCTAGTGAAAGATCCTTCTCCATCTTTTCTGTTTCAAGTGATGCACACTTCTGTATGTTACCAGCAGTATCATATGCATTATCTGGAAGATAATCAATGATCCATTTCAATCAATAGTTTCCAATGATCCTGACGCCCTTTAATTTGGCTTCTGGGGTATATTCAGGATGTCCATTATTTGTGAGGTAGGTAGTCTTGTGATCCAAATATTAGAACCATCTGGCTACAGGAAGAATGCAATACAGCAGTTGCAACAGTCCATTTTGTCAGCTTTGCAGACGGAATGAACACGGCGATTGGATGGTTGGTTATCTGAGTAGTGGGACACAGTTGAGATCATAGAACATTTGATAGCTTTAGATTCCTGTTTTCTGGCAATTGCATCAAGTGATGATATAATTCTTGTAGTTTTCTTGTTAACAGACTTGTTCTTTACTCTTTTCTGAATTTGTTTCTTCTCTTGAAGGCACGAATTGGAACACCAAAGTATAAAGTAGTTGTTCTTTGCTCCTTGGTAAAAAGCACATATAGCACCATTTAGCATTTAGTGAGTTCTAAATAATCAGAACTAGGGCACCAAAGGATTCCTTTCCTCTGGACTCTGTTTGATCGAAGCGCCAAGCAGAATGATCAGGGTAAGATGGTGGTTGATTTTGCACATTATCTGGGTATTTTATATTTATGGTCGATTTTGGTCACTTTCTGCAAAATGGTCACCAAAAATGGCCTATATAATATAGTTTATGGACGTTTGGAGAAAACAAACAAGATTTTAAACGTTTCGAATCTTAAAATGTAACAATAATTTATATTAATGTCCGTATACATATAAACGGGTTATATAAATTGAAATTACTAAATATACAGTATATTGATTTTTAGGAAACTTACTATGTTTAAATAACTCGACGAAATTCGATAGTATTATTTTATATTTATGGCTGTATATCAAACTCAGACATGTCAACATGTCTGAATATAAGCTAATGTTTGTCCGTTTATTTTTATTAATGTCTGTATATCATTTAATCACACATTTTCTTGCCTGCTGCGTAACAACCATCCTGTAAGCATTCAAATTGTTATATACATAATCATGGGGTATGCTTATTCACATACGTACATGAATACTAAATATATCATACTATACGGGTCTACACATATTAGGGAATGAAGGTTTCGATAAGCAAAATGCCCGTTTTCGTGCACATATTTTAAATATCCGTTGGTTGCTCACTAATTTGTGCCACATCGCTAATTTTTTTGTATGGTAAGGTACCACCTTACTGGTAGATACAATACCACACCCACGCTGCATGCAGGCTGCTCCAGAACTGCTTTCCACCACCATGCAAATATCAGCCCAATTAGAATGACCGACAATGAACAATGAGCAAAATGATTGTTTTGGCATCATCGGATTGTGATGATGCAATACCACCATGATCGCATCTTGAAGGGACACCTTTTTGGTAGAGTAGATCGTGAAATGTGCTTGCTGTGACTGTTTTTTCACTTGCAGCAGCATGAATGTTTTTACATGTGAGCAGTGGTTGCACGGGCGAATCGAACGGCGCTGATCAAGATGGGCCTGAATGACTCCCAATATGGAGTTGTCACATTGGGAAGTCGTTTTTACGCAATCGTCGCGAAACTTTATTACGCCACTGCACTGTACGCTACTTTGTTTGTGCAAAATCGATTTGTTATATACATAACTCGCGGCACAGGTACGTCTGTTTTATGTATATCAATTGTTTATGTACATAACGCGAATTATTTTATTAACACAACTGCAACACTCCTTTGTTTGCGAAAAATCGATATGTACATCGATATGTTATGTACATAACAAGGATTGATTGAAAAAAAGGTATGTTTATGACATTATTATGTATATAACAGCACATGTTCATGACATTATTATGTATATACCAACAAATCGCTTTTTTCTGCCCATCTG